>CAJQZN010027075.1:0-10126 GCA_907164685.1 Colias eurytheme
CAATAAACAGCACAGGGAAATTTTTTTGATCTAATGAAACACAGTGCAGTCCTATCAGGGGCGCTTTCGCCGAGTTTTCACCCGCTTTTCTGGGAAAACCTGTAACAAAACATTCTTTTTTTGGGAACACGTCCTTCGTCGGCAAAACACGAAAGATTTTAGCAACATTAAAGTTCTGAAAAATTCCCAACGCGCTATGTATTACTGTGGTTTGTGAAATGTTCTTTACAAACTTCTTCGACAATACCTACTCGTAGGTCATAGGTAAAGTTATATAAATTAAGATAAATTATATTAACTATTTATCAAGTTATTGTGACAAACCTTTTTAGTTTACAGCATTGTTCTTTGGACTTTAATTATGCTTCAATTATATTATCCTACAATACACAACAATACGTAAGTACATCATCCTCGGGGGATTCATCACAATCCCCCGAGGATATACACAACATCTGCATCGATAGCACCTATATTGTTGACTAGCTGCTCCGCGCGGTTTCACTCCCGTGGCTCCACTCCTGTTGGACTTAGCGTGATCATATATAGGCTATATAAACTCGATAAATGGGCTATCAAACACCGAAAGAATTTTTCAAATCGGACCAGTAGTTCCCGAGATTAGCGCGTTCAAACAAACAAACAAACTCTTCAGCTTTATAATATTAGTATAGATAACAGAGATTTATCGATATTTGTTGTGGCTAAGACTGATAACACATGCATGGTACAGAAAAAATTATTATACAAGATTAACCTTTTTGCACTGCTTAATAGTACTAACCTACTATTAGGTAGGACGTATCTTTTGGTAACAATACTTTGTAAAGTTTAGGAAAAATAAACAAAATTTCACTGTTTTTTGTAAGAAAGTCAAAACTTGTATATTTTTATTAATTCAGTGAAACAAAAGCAGCAAATTTCCTTACCCACAATAAAGATAACAAGAAGATTAAAAGTTTTTAAAGTCGTGCCGTGAAACTCGCTCTTAATTTAATTTTTACAGCATAAAAGTATTTCATGAAGCTGTGAACTTTGTAAATGAATAAATCTTTCGACCACCTCACTATAAACGACTTTATGGATTACTGAGACGAACTTTTAACACTACTTTTCAGCTAAAGGAAATTTAATTAAATTGAGTTTTACTTATTGTTAGACTTCATAGTTTAGTTAAGAATTTTGCACTGAGTTACAATGAAGATAATAAACTGGTTGGAGTTGGTGTTTAGTTGTTGTTTTCTAAGATATAAGTAAATATTATTATTGTTAATAGTCGTTTCATATTTATTACAAAAAACAATAATTATGCCAACTCAAACTTCATATTACATGCAGTCGAAGTCTGAGAGTCATAATTCTTTTACTTCACATTTGGGCGTTTTGTTATTTACGTCCAAAAATGAATTCGCATCCATTGATTACCCACATTACAAGGAACAACAAACTACTCACAATTGACCTCGTCAGCTAAGTTTACTCTTTCGCAGAACCACAAGGTGACTATAAAATCAGACTGAAACTGCACTCTAATATTTGATTGTATTTCAGTGCAGACGCGATGACGCAAGCTCAAAAGATAGCTATTGCATATTGGATGTTTTGATCCAGCGTTTTCCGACGAATTGGGTCGAACGATTGTTAGAATTGATTCTATATTGTTTTATAACAGTAACATAATATGAGTATAGATAGCAGATAGTACTTGGTGTGGTTGTTCTTATAATGTATATTTTATAAACTCTTTAATATTAACCCATCTCCGTAATTACAAAGTGTAAATTGAACTTTGGACAGGGTTTTGTTGGGACTGCCGAATTTCTCATTATTACTGTTTGAATTAATTATATAAATAATAGTTTTAAAATTATATCTTACAAAGAAGTGTTTTATCTTATATACTTAAGATTGCATTTACATTTCTGCCATTACATTATCATAACTCATTTTATTCATTCTTTGTGAAGATTAAAAAGAACGAAAATGTTGAATGGTAAAAAATTGCGGAAAATAAGATCACTCAATTAATGTGTGAATATATTTCCCGGTTATTTCTTTAAGATATGTATAATTTGCATATTTATACGATCAAGTGTAATTTTGGTGTACTCATGTGGTGGCTTGTTCCCATAGGACTAAAGGGGCTAGATTATTTCACATAATGCATGTTATGAATTTATTATATCTTCTAACTTCCTTATCTATACGAGTGCGGGCTCTTTATAATTTATTTCATCTATACCAATAATAAAATTGGAGAGTCTGTTTTAATATTGGAATAACCGATTTCTAAATGCACTTGATTCACTGTACATAAACCAAAATAGTAATTTTTACAATTTTTGTCCGTCTGTCTGTCAGAAAATTCCCATAGGTTTCTATGGGAATTTTTTTTTTTTTTTGGATTAAAAGGAAAAACTTATTTACGCGGGTGAAACCGCGGGACGCAGGCTAGATTTCTTGTAATGAAAAGAAGAGCGAGAAAATACAATTGATTTGACTGTAGTCGTCGCTGGGAACTTATCTAGTCTGACAATAAAAAAAAAAAAAAAAACAAACGCCGTGTTATTCCCGTAGGCTGTATTTCTTCGTTACACGTTCATTTCTATTCTGATTTCTTTATTTGTTTATTCCTACCCCGAGGTGTTTACGAAACAAAGACATGGATCCAAATGTTTCAGATATTTTATTCCCGCCTCGTTTGGTGAATAATATCTGAATATAATATATTGCTTTACCTGAACTTGAAATATTAGTGTAATTTGCTCTTAAATTAACTAATACATATCCTAAACAATATGTATTAGTAACGCCTCATATTATTTCTTAACTAATATTATAAATGCGAAGGTACTTTATACTAAAATATAAATTAATCATGGTGATTATTAAGGTTTTATCACTTAAATGAAGGAAGGAAAAAGACAAAACACTGAAATGTATACTATTAATTTATTTCAAGTCTATAGGTTAATTAATTATGGCATATTCTGGTTTCATTTATAATCGTAATTAGTGCCTCGATTCCTATTATCTCACATGATAAAATTAATTAATTTTACTAGCACATTTAGAACACATGCCAATACGATTAGGCATATTGCATTATTATGATAATACATATATATCCCATTTGTATGTTGAGTATTCACAGACACGCTAAATGATCCCAGTTTAGGATAATTTTACGTAAATATGGTTTTGGTTGAAATGTGAATAATATTACACTTCCTAGCTTAATTACAATTTAATATGTATGCTTGGTTATTTTGTTTTTGATTCTGGACGAATAAAGAACGAGGATTTATTTTTTTTTATTGTAAAAGAGGACTTGGGTTTTCGTTGAGGATAATTATTGCTTATAGATGAGATAATGTATTTTTCTTCTCGATTGTTGATGTTGTTGTTGTTGATGTTGATGATTTTTATGTGACAATTGTTACCTTTGCAGTGTTTCCTGTTTTCGCGACAAAAGTCACTTTACCTATTAATGTAATCTTTATGATAAAATTTATCAAAGCGGCAGTTCTAATACAAACCGTATAGGTTTAAAATTATTTGTATTCAACATTTCGTTTTTATACAAGAAGTAAGCCATTATAAGAAGAGTATACCTATAGGCTAGTATAGTATTTTATTATCTCTGGTATAGGTACAGTGTTCAAAGAGTAATTACCATCGCTTTAATAAGACGATGAGACTCGGTAATTGCTCGTGATATGAATACATTTATCTTTTATCTTGTTTCCGTTTTCATGCGGATCGGTAAAATTATGAATACGTCGGATCAAATATGGTTCCGAACAGGATCATAACGAATTGTTAGCGCGGTGTTTTTTTTAATTTTTATTAAGGTTGCTTTTTCACCAATAATGTGCGAGTTAGTAACTTCATTTTGTTTGAAGTTTGAAGCATTTAGCGTTTAAAGCGATACTATTGTTTATTCACAAACACATTCCTCACTACACATCCTCACACATTATTGATTTTGCCAAGGTAAATTGCACACAAATAATCAATACGGTGACAGTCATTGGCCACGTATGCTTTGATAATGTGCATTCGAACAGCTAGGTATATCAAAATTAAAAAAGGAAAAAAAAAGAACAAACCTACAAAAATTGATTGATTTGATTTATTGATTTTATTTATTTTCTTCATTATTGCGCCTTCGCGTTTAACCAGCATCGTACATGTCCTTTATTAATATGGTTGCCTGGAAGAGATTGCTTTAAGCAATAAGGCCGCCTTTTGTGCACTTACCGTATTCATGTTTTTTTGTTAAATTATGTTTTTATTACTGGTACTTGTACAATAAAGTGTCATAAATAAAAATAAATAAAAATAATCATCAATCGAGAGAGTTTTCGATAGAAAATATTTTTTAATTGTTTCCTATTCCTTCATTTGTTCATTCATTCATTCATTAAGTCATTAAGGAAAAAGACGAACGTTCCAATACACGTATTGTGATGAAACATACTGTATTCGACAAATCTGCAATGCAGAACGGGCGATATAATCTCATAGTGTGACGTGGGAGGAATATTTTATAATACAACTGGCTCAACCCGATTCGGAATTAAAATAAAATATTATAGCTTTTGTCACTCAGGAAAAGCGTAGCTTTCTGCTTGCGAAATAATTTTTGATATCGGTCCAGTAGTTTCAAAGACTCAATTTTGTTCTCTTTACCTAGTTACTAGTAGTTTAGTATAGTAGTGTAGTCAAGAATGCTGCTATAATTACAACATTAACGAACAATTTCGTCAAACTGTACATTTTTAATGATTGTTCATTAAAAGGTACAAAAAAGATAAAGGTTAAGTAAACCAAAAATGTCATGAAAATCAAGAATTAAAACCATTTTGTTACAACTAGACACTATAGTCGTTAACCTTTTTCGAGCCCGCTTATGAATTTATGTTAATAGATGTATTTACTAATTAAAAGAACATACCTTTATACGTAGCCTTAATGAATTGCAAATGCTGGAATTCCTATAAAATATTATGTGCAATTTACTCGCAAAAATGCACTTATTAAGGCAACATTGTAACTGTAACCTATCAAAGTAAACGAATTTTGTAGGAAGACTGCTACGATTACCAATAAAAATGTATTACAACTGTAGAATTGGATTATATGTATTTGATTAATAAATATACCTACATTATTATTCTGGCTTATTTAATGTCAAAGCTTTTCAAATAACTCAAAGGATTGTGAAATTCGTTCAGAGTTTCAGCTAAGAGCTGGTTAAGTCAATAATAATTTATATATTTAGGGGCGAATGTAGGAATTTAATTGACATATTTATTACTAAACATCAGCTACAGCATAATGCAATTTTTATATTATGTATTCAAAACTATTGGCATTATTATTCTGCGCTAATTCGGCATTTCAATGAAAATTCCGTTTGGCGAAAAACACAAGTAATATCTTTTTAAGCTATTGCATAGCTTTTATCTCAGACGTTGAGCGCGGCGACCGAATTGAAAGCTTCCGTAACGAAAAAACCTAACACCCCCCACTCCAACCGGCACAGCGATGCGATGCTATGCAATATCTTTACCACGGCAGTCCTCGAGTGCCACACGTATTTTTTTTTATTCTCATTTAACATGTACTCAATCGCGGGCGTCAACTAGTATAACACTATACGTGATGTCGGTCACTCATCAATGAACAGACAGCCACTTAAGGTGCTTAACTAACAATTTGTATACCGATCGGCGAGAACAAATAACCAATACCGTATACGTACCTACTACATTGTGATAGATAGGTAATTATCATTAGTGAGCTCAATCAAGCGTCTGTTTTGCTACTTTGTTGCTTTTAATTTGAATTGATCTGAATAGTGAATTTATGAATTAGATATAAGTACACTACAGCTCTTGTCAAGTTAATAGACTCTTCTTATGCCTTGCCTTGATTGCCTGGGAGAGATAGCTACTAAGTGATAAGGTAAGCTATTTCAAAACAATTTTATGGACAGATTTTCATACACATGTCTAAATGTTTAACGAATTAGGGTGCTTTTCCACCAATAATGTGCGAGAATGTTAATAGTATCGCTTCAAACGCTAATCGCTTCCAACTAAATGAAGCGATATGATTGGTTATTTACAAACACATCCTCGCACATTGTTAGTAGAAAAGCACCCTTACATCGTTAAATGTTTGCATGTAATTACATCGTATTGTTACGTGAGCAACTTAAATTGGTAACAATAAAAAGTTTCAAATGATACAACTGGGGCCTTAGACAAAGTAACAATTAAAAAACGATAACGAAGTTAGAAAAGGCAAAAATGTATGGGATTGACATACGCCGCGTTAGATCACGTGGTCTATCTAATGTCAATCCCTCAGTCAATCCCATACATTTTTGCCTTTTCTAACTTCGTTATCGTTTTGAAATTGTTACTTTGTCTAAGGCCCCTGGGTACAAATGTAACTGTATAGAAGGGAAGTTTGTAATTTCTTGTTGTTTTAAAGTTTGCAAGAATATAAGAAAATATTGATACTATGAACATTTGAACAAACGCTAGACTAGTACAGATAAATTCTATAATACTATTGATAATGATTAAAGTAATTAAATAATTTGGAAAATCCAAAAGTGCACGCCTCATAATTTTTTTTTAATAAATATTTATTAATTATTATTTTTGTTTATTTAATAACAATTAAACCACATCGAATCAGACCCTGAAAAATGAAAGGGTTCTACTCCTGAGCATACTCAAGCGTAAGAGAAAAAAACCGGCCAAGTGCGAGTCGGGCTCGCGCACAAAGGGTTCCGTAGCAGCAAATATAATAAATTACAGTTAAATCAACCTATCTCAAAAACTATAAGAGATACTTTGATCAAACCAAAAATCGTTGAAAGAGTTAATTAGCATGCATCACCTCTATTTTTTTTAGAATTTTATACCCCGTAGTTATAAAAATAGAGGGGGGGGGACATACTTTTTACGACTTTGAGAGCTGATATCTCAAAAACCGTTCACTTTAAGAAAAATGTTTTTTAGAAAACTTTATATCATTTTAAAAGACCTTTCCATTGATACCCCACACGGGTATGTACATCGAAAAAAAAAAATTTCATCCCTCAGTTACATGTAGGGGGGGCCCCACCCCCAATTCTTTTTTTTACTATTTAGTGTCATATTTTTGTAGCGGTTCATACAACACATATTCCCATCAAATTTCATCACTGTAGTACTTATAGTTTCCGAGTAAATCGGCTGTGACAGACGGACAGACGGACAGACGGACAGACGGACATGACGAAACTATAAGGGTTCCGTTTTTGCCATTTTGGCTACGGAACCCTAAAAAAAGACTCGATTAGTAAAGTATTTCGGTCGCTATCGTGTTAACAAGAAAAAGGATCCGCACATACAGACACACGGACGTCCAAGACAGAACTTTTTTAAACTGTTTTTTAACTAGTTTAAATAACAAAAATGACATCAAAAATATCATGAACGTTAAAAATAGTGTTTTTTCTTAATATGTTTGTGTATGTATTATCTTACAAGTGCAATGTATGATACATAAAGACATTTTAAGTTTGAAAAATCAGATGTTTTGCGCGAAGTGACAGTAGTACCCACCTCAACGCTTCGCTTATGAGGCGTGCAATAATAAGCAGATGTTGGTGAAATTCGCTTTGCAGATAGATCGGATATCCATACTAATATTATAAATGCGAAAGTAACTCTGTCTGTCTGTTACTCAATCACGCCTAAACTACTGAACCAATTTTCATGAAATTTGGTATGGAGATATTTTGATACCCGAGAAAGGACATAGACTACTTTTTATCCTGGGAAAATAACGCAATCCCGGAAATCCCACGGGAACAAGAACTATGCGGGTTTTTCTTTGACAGCGCGGGCGAAGCCGCGGGCGGAAACCTAGTTATAGTATAATCAAGAAATACAAAACCAACACAATCCTAAATACATTCTGGGAAATTTAAGTGGATCTCTTACTAGAGCCACATACCTACCACTTAATTAAAGGATAATTTACTGTAAGTTCTTTTGTGTTAATAAATAATTCACATAAGGCAATAAAACTGTAAACCCAAGTAAGTACCTATATTATATTTAAAATATTAACGCAAAGTGAGTCAAGGAAGTACTTTAACATTCCAAGTGAATACACTGAGTCATTTCAATGGTCAATTAACATTGCATCGTGCACTTTCAATTAGGGCACTTCATTTGTTAATTTAAGCAATTATTTGAGGGTATCTATACTTATACTTACTAGCAGTTGTAAAGACTGATTTCTACGCTTTGGACTTCACTCTTTTTCTATGTTTTATTATATTATGGTGTTTATAATGAATATTAAAAAAAAACGATTCGTTACTAAACTGTTATACATAAGAAGTGTAATTCTAAGATATTAGTTGAGAGATCTGGCAGAAGCTTCAATAAAATAAACATCCATGGACGAGATTAAAAAACATTCAAAGGATTCAATCCGTGTAAAAAATACTGTGAGTAACGACTTTTCCTATATAAAATGAACAAATCGATTCAGAAATGATGTCATTAGTTGGAGCCACGCTTCATTGAACATAACAATCGTCAGTGCTTCATTCTCATCGAAGGTACCATGTAAATCGTTCCAGTTCATATAAACATGTTTATAAGTTATAACACTTAAAAAAATAAACAAAATATTTTTAATGTCTTATTTACTATCATGCTGCTTTTATATTTAATTCATGAACAAATTAGCCTTGATTTAATTGTGCAAGTTTTAATTTTGTACAATATGGCTATATTATGGCAAATTCTTATTTTTAATTTAGTTTAACATAATATGTATTAATATGCTGTATTTCGCAAGATATAATAATAATATAATCCAGATTTTTAAGAACAATATTTAACACGCAATAAGTTGTTAATTTAAACACATTAGTCATTACTAATTCAACTAATAGATGAATGCAAAACGCAATAAGGGCATTAACCACCATATTCGCGCGTAAAGTTTGTTTACATAAAATTGGCAACGTCGCACACCAGTCGCTGCGTGGTAATTTATCCATTTGGCAACGTAGCGTAGGAGTGCATTTGCGTTTTTGTTTTTTTTAGAGGCGGCTGATATCCTTGGAAATAAGCTTGGAAAGCATAGCTTTTGCCACTTACTCGACGGATAAGAAATAAGAATTTCTTGTTTGAAGAAGACATACCGGACTTTTTCAGAATGATTATTATAGATTAGCAGTTATAGTTGTACTTATGCCTCTCTAAAAGGGCAAATATGAAAGATAAATAAAAATATCTATAGTAGAGCCATTTTAATAGGCAACATTTGACAGTTCAACAAAATTCAACAACGTAACCTAGTAACGACGACGTAGAATAACATGATATTTCGTTTTGTTAGAACTGCACATTTGCTTAACTTTTTTCAATTACGATTACATATTTATAATAATAATGTCTGATACAAGTAATTTTAAGATTTGATTTTACTGATAAACCATGCTAAACATAATAAACAATTTCTGATTTAAAGAACTGACGTCGCTACAATTTTGTGTCAATAAACCTTTTTTCTTTTTAAATACCAGAGACGTTACTCTAAAAATCGAAATCTGACATCTAGAATCTTGTGAATAAAAATCACCATAAATTAATAAATGTGTTGTGTTTTTTTAATTATGTCTTATACTTGTCTTATTTTGCTCTTAAAATTTACGAAAGAAAGTATATTAATGGGACAGGGATTCGCCTGATGAATTTTAAAATTGACATGTGTTTCAAGTTCGATTGACAAATGTTTCAAGTGCGTATCGATTAATTCACTTTAATCGATGTTTTTAAGCAAGTTACCTCTCTTCAAAGATAAAATTGATAGACGTCAAATGTTGCCTATTAAATTGGCTCGACTATATAGATATGTATTGAAATTATGGAGAAGGTATTAGACAGGAAATATGAGCCTATAGTTGAAATATCTGGTGTTTATTTTACAGATGCAGATTTTAAGTCTATTTTCTATATATATGATGTACCTATATAGAAATATGTACTTACCTGTAAATATTTGATCCTAGTGATGTTCTCCTCGGTGACGGTGA
>CAJQZN010027079.1:0-26489 GCA_907164685.1 Colias eurytheme
TTACGTGACGTCGTCATGTACTCCGTTCTTGCACTTATGCCTTCACCGCTTGTACCTGAAAGAATATGAGTAGTATATTTATATGGTGATTTAAAAGATCAAAAATCACTATTTTTATTGAGCTTAAATTGGAAATTATAAAGAGAGTACATATTTTGATATTTTCAAATGTGCAGAAAAATAAAGTTCCCACTTTGTGAAATTATAATAACTAGATGCAGATTTCTAAGAACAGAACTGCTCCAGCATCACGTACCACAGCTTCTTGTTGAGCTGTGACGTCATTGGCCAGGTCCTGCCAAAAGAAACCTAACCAAATGCAGGTGTCTCACCGTCCAGCCGCTTGCCGGTGAGTATGGGCAGCGCCAGCATCACCATCCCGGTGCCGGACCACACGTACTTCATGCAGAACTGCTCCAGCATCACGTACCACAGCTTCTTGTTGAACACTGACGTCATTTGGGCGACTAACTGTTTGTACGCGGATTGCAATTGGCCGAGTTCCACCTGCAATTACAGTAAATTGATAATTATTATTAAAATATTTCAAGAATGTAATTAGAGCTTATTTTTACTATTTTTTTTCATATTTTTTGTTTTTTAATAATAAGATTTGGACACGCTACATGTTTATTAGTTTTCTATTTACCGAGACCATGGCAAAATAACAGCATCATTTCTGTGAAAATCGAGCAAAAACGAATAGCCTGACTGAAATTTTATAAGAATTATTACTGAAGCACTAAATTGTTGATCTTTTATTTGTTACTAATAATAATTTCTGTAACTTCTACCCTATTTTTTAACAAAATCACTTACATTATGTCCTCCATAGAAAGCGACCTCCTCCGCGTGTGCAATCAGTCTAGAATGTACGTGACGCAAGTTTGCCTTCATTCTTGCCTCTTCACCAGCCAGGGCACCGAACCTTGGACTCAATAGTCGGAGTAGCTGACCAGTTAGACATATCACTACTGTGGCTATACCGGGACCTGAAGAAGAAAATTAAAACAATTTTATATAGATCAAATTTATATTTCAAATTAGTTATTAACTAGTATTTATGTTGGGCAAATGAAATAACCAATGGTTAAACACATTTATGTAACTTTTTTTTGTCAAAATCACTGGCATACATACATTTAATTGTATTATATCATATTGTATCTTATCATGAATTTGTAAATAAAGAATTTTAAATTACATATAAATTGATTATTATTTTCCCTACTTTTACTTCGTATCAGACCAAATTACAGCTTATATCGAAGTTTATCTACACTAATATTATAAAGAGGAAAAAATTGTTTGTTTGATTGTAATGAATAGGCTCATAAACTACTGGACCGATTTTGATGAAATTTGGCACAGATAATCTTTAGACCCTCAGAAAGAACATAGGCTACCTTTTATTGCGAAATATGTACCACGGGCGAAGCCGGGGCGGACCGCTAGTAACTAATAAATCGACTTATAAAACAGAGCACTATAGAAGAGTAGGATAACTTAACCCTTTTTCCTACTCACCAGGAACATTATAGATTTATTTATAAACCAACCCATAAAGCAGCATAAGCCCCAAAACATAACCCTGAGAAAAGGAAAGTAGAAAAAGCGTTTAATACTTTTTGGTACTCACCAAGGAATATATTGCCCTTCATCTTGTTCGAATAACTGGCTAGAGTGAGCACAATGAGCAACAGGTCGAAGCACGGCTTTGTAAGTGAACTGTATAAATGTGCAACGGATTGTGCGAACACTGATACGTCTTCTGTTAATCTGAAAATTTAATTTTTCTTGTAAAGTAACGATTTATGGCTTTATCTTAATATATAAAAATCTCGTGTCACAATGTTTGTCCTCAATGGACTCCTAAACCACTTAACCGATTATAATAAAATTCGCACACCATGTGCAGTTCGATCCAACTTGAGAGATAGGATAGTTTAAACATGTAGGTACCACGGGCGAAGCCGGGGCGAATAGGTTAGGTGTAAAGAGTAGCAGAAATGCATTATACCCATAATGCATAATGGTAAGGAATAAGTTTAAAAACTATATAACCTAAAAATTACTTGGGTTATTAATTAGTGACGATTGGCAAAGTAGGGAATTATATCCTGTTTGGTGTAAAACATACTATAGGGTGAATATATTGAATTTAGACTGTAATAAGAGTAACAAAAAAATGACAAATATCGAATGAAGGCTTATTCAGTAACCTGGGCAGACACATATGCTGCTTTTAAATGCCTTTTCTATATGAAAATAGACCTTATCTATTCTAATATTATAAAGAGGAAAGGTTTGTAATTATGTATGTATGTATGGTTTTCACGCATAAATTACTGGACCGATTTTGATGAAATTTCGCACAGATAATCTTTAGACCCTGAGAAAAAACACAGGCTACCTTTTATTGCGAAATATGTACCACGGGCGAAGCCGGGGCGGACCGCTAGTTGTGAATATTTAGAAACAAATAAAACTTACACTATTAAATAACAAAAAATATCTCACCTATGATCAGCATTCTCAATCCTAGCATCCAAATTAGCCACTCTATAGTAAGTCTGGTTTTTGAAGTACAATTCGTACGCATGGTTTACCAGTCTAGTCCTGAAGGCTAGAGCCAATCTTCCTTCGAGATATCTTATCATTGAGTTGATGAAAGTGGCCGGTACAGCTATTCCGAACCATTGTAGGAGCAGTGCGGCGAACGCCCGCATGTCCTTTTGGACTATGTGCTTTACTGGAAGGAGATAGAGCTCAGTTTAGCTTGTGTTGTTGGGTATAGCGTTTATTTGGTTTTCTTTCAATTACATTTTTCAAGTAGGTACAAAAAATGTATTTAAAGTGACAGAGACAACTAAAAGTTCAGACAACGTCCAATATAGTGATTGTATACCAACAAATAACATTAGAATATAGTATAGGTATATATTACGTTATCTTACTTATATTTCTAGAAAGAGTTATTATCTCAGTATGTTGTATTTATTATTTCCTTAACAAATGAGTCATTATTTATTTCAGTTATGGATATAAAACCATGACTAATCGTTGCTATTGTTTGCACAGGGTTATAACATAACTACGTATATAGTGTAAGAAATAAACATAAAAATTGTTATTTCATTGTCTGGAAAATAACAAAGGAAGATTATTTAATAGATTCAAACATTTACAGTGAAATAAAGAAAAACAGTTCAAATTATTTTCCATTTTCCATTCCTATAAATTTAGACTCAACGTTTGACCATAAAACATTTAATCATATTTAAATTAATACAAAAGATGTAAACAACAACAGTATTGATTGAATAAAGAAAAACATGTTCAAACTAAAATGCCCTAAAAAACTTAATCAAAAACTTGACTTCTGACCAAAAAAATATGAACATTTCCCTCAATAAATCTTACCTATAGAACCTTCCAGCGACGCAACATATATAGACAGGAAGGTCCTCGAGAAGAGGCAGAGTGTGTGCACAGTGAGCAACGCTACTTCATGGCTGCGGAAGCCGGGCACCATGATCTTGGCAAGCGATATCAGCTGCCGGAGGAACTCCAGGTTTAGACCTGGTACGTGTTCTTCTATGGATTGCGTGTCGTCGGCGTCCTCCTGGAAATTTTGTGGAATTTTTAAATCTTATAATATATATAAATCTCGTATCACAATCTGTGTCCTCAATGGACTCCTAAACCACTTAACCGATTATAATAAAATTCGCACACCATGTGCAGTTCGATCCAACTTGAGAGATAGGATAGGTTTTATCCCGGAAATCCCTCGGGAACGCATCGGGAACGGGAACTATGTGGGTTTTTCTTTGAAAACGCGGGTGAAGTCGCGGGCGGAAAGCTAGTAGCTATTTATATTTTAAAGTTCAAAGGTAGCATAGAATAAATCTGGAGATTTCGCGAGTACTCTCCAATTGCGTAGTAAAGTTTTATAAAGAAATATGCACTCTTTTTTAGTCAGATTGGTTATACCAACTTATAAGTCAGTCGTGCACATGAGTAATCTTCAACATTTTGAACATAATTTTTAATTTATCTCTACTTCATATTATTCTATTTGGTAAAACTATGGATCTCTTCAAAGTTCTAACCATTCAACTACCAGCAAGTACTTACAATATTCTGTTTATTATCCGTATCCACCTCCCCTCGACACAGCGCGCACTGCTCCGCCCCGCAGCTCCCCCCGCAAGTTTGGGTTTCTGCACTGCCGCTATCCACATTTTGCAGTGTGCCATTTTTCGCTACCTGGAATGTTATTTGATTATATGAATTAAATATAAAATATAATCTATTATTGAAAACTTTAAAGACCTCTAGTAGAAATGTAATTTGAATTTCAGTGTTAGAATGTCTGATTTAAAAATGTTGTTTAATCTTATTCTAATAATATGAGGAGGACCTTTTTCAGTATTCTATCTAATAATACATTGTTGTGAATGTTATGAAATAACCTAGAAATAACAATATACATAACTTGCGTATGAAAGAAAAAAGTTTTAAATAAGAACCCAAAAGTGTACAACAATAGTTCTTAGAAGTTATATTTAAAAACAATAACAACAAAAGTGTTATGCTTACACAAAAATCTTTGTTTATCTTTTGACTATACTTTTGAACTGCTGATAGGCTTAAATATAAACACAGGGACAAACAACTAATATCTTCAAATCAAAATCCTTAACAGCATAATACATGAAGACTCCCTTCGTATTCTCCACAATCGATGGACAGCGGTGGAAAATATACATTGGGATATAGTTGGTGAACTTGGAGAGGAAGATAAAGCGTACGAAATTAATTGTACTAAGCATGAGAAAATATAATTATATCAATACAAAGAGAGCTATAAATTCGAAAATGTGTGCAACAAGTCATAGAGATAAATCAACTCCGCAGATGGATATACCGACATTTTCCGGCAATTATCATTAGTGGGTATCCTTCAAGGACCTTTTTAATGAAGCTATACATAAAAATGGTCCTTGAATGATGAAAATATATATCGTACGCTTCATCTTTCTCTCCAAGTTCACCAACTATCTCCCAATGTATATTTTCCACCGCTGTCCATCGATTGTGGAGAATACGAAGGGAGTCTTCAATACAGCCTATATCTATAAACATAAACTATATAGTCTATAAACACTGTGATGTAAGACTAAAAATAAAACAAACGTGATCAGTTTACATTCCTGCTCAACCGAGTGAAGCCGCAGACTTACATTAGCCTTGCAAGTAACTATCGTTGCGTCATCATAATGATTTATATGCAAACATCCGAATGGCAGCCATTTTTTGTTTTATTTATTTTTTCTTTACGCAGTATACCGTTATGCATTTAACATGCACTTCGGATGTTAGGCAATTTAGATTTCAATAAAATTTAGGTCATTGTAAACTGCAGTTAGTTGATTAAATATGATGTATAAGAATTTCATACAGCAAAATTAATTACCTACGTTAAAATAATATTAATTATACTTACTTCTATAAATATACTTGTGAAAATGAAAATATATCAAAGTATATTTTTGTATATCCTGTTATTAACATTTTATTAATATCATAATTTTAAATTCTATATAGTAAGGTATAGTAGTCGTAGGAGTATGATTCAATTAATCCGGTAAATCTTAATAAAATTTTAAATCATTTGATTTATTGAGAAGCATAAAATTATCAAAAAACGAATATAACGTTATCTAATCAATTCTTATTAATTTAAAAATGTATAAATATGTATGTGTATGTTATGTGTAAGTTTATCATTGCTTACAAAATGCCCTTTTGAAATAAAATGCATCTATTAAAAAAATAGAGTTTTAACAACATTCTAGAATGTGTAGCGAGGAACTTTAGGACAAGAGGAGGAGAGGACTTTAGGAGGAACAAACACATTCCTCGCTACGCATTCTCAGTGGAAAAACACCCTTACAAGTTACAAAGCCATTTCTGGCCTCATGTTATAATTTAAAAACACTCACTTTATAATTATTATTATTATGACACGGTGGCTGTTTCTTCTCCCTTGTGCCGTACACTGCGCACGCGGCGAGCGCCACCCCTACCCCGACGCCTACAGCGATCGTCGGCTGCACCCTGAACGCTTGCTCGCGTATCTTCGTCAATATCGCTGGCATTTTGAACCTTATGCCCTTGACTTATGTGTTATATTTCCTTGAATTTGGAGCTTCGAATTCAAGTTACGTATTTTTACGTAAATTCACGTTGTGTTCTCTGTTAGTGGCGTTTTCATCTCGTCCATGTTTCTGTAACAAACAAAATTAAATTATTAGACAACAGTATTTTTAACAATATTCTGATTTGCATTAAAGGTTTATAAAAAATCGCCTATTATTAAAATTTAAATTGTTTAATCTTTTAAGTAGAAAAAAAGTTTTCATCACTCATTTTATCATATTTAAGAATATTCCTTTCAATAATTAATATTAATCAATCAGATAATAACTAGGAAACATATTCATAATTAGTAGGTAAGTACTTATAAATTCTTTTCAAAACACTAATTAATATCTACACACATCTCATAGTCAGAACAATAATTATATTGTGAAGGCGACTTCCTCATGGTCATTAGTCACCGTGTTTTAACTCACTAGATGTTAATGTGACAAGGCTTTTCGTGATGGTTTAATAATTTTAACAGTTTATTTATACTCTATACTTATATTATAACGCTGAAGAGTTTGTTTGTTTGAACGCGCTTATCTCAGGAACTACTGGTCCGATTTCAAAAATCGTTTCGTTGTTAGATAGCACATTTATCAAGGCTTCATAATCACGCTAAGACCAACAGAAGCACAGCACAGCACAGTGTAAAACCACAGGGCACAGAAACGATTATTCTATTTGAAAATAATAAAGTTTTGTTATAAAAACAACGCATTAAAAACATTCAAAGTGTCAAACAACGCTATTTGCACTTGCCTTAAATTTTAACCTTTACATGATCCTCAAACGGATATACCCAAATGTACTAATAAGTAATAAATAACAAGACCGAAGTAACCTTTTAGCCCCATGATTTACGTAAAACATCAGTTTCATACAACTTGACGAATACAAATCTATCTGCCTTCTTGGTGGCAATAAGTTTTTGCTATTCCAACAACAAGGTACAATTGTTATTGTGAATTTCAATTTGCGATAAAAAAATAATTAGCACCAACAGTGGCGAATACAAAAGATTTTACTGACGCATGAATACATAATTTAGATGTAAAAAATCTTAAGTGACAACCGGTCGCAGCAGCTCTTTGCATTCACATGGTATCTACAATTATTATACATTCAAATAAAGTTTTTATTATCGAACGTGACTTGAGGTTCAAACTGATAGAAAATTTCTTAGCTGCTGTACCTGCGCAGGATCGGCGCTAATAAATACAATCTCAAATGAGTAGGTGCCGTTCGCATGTTGTCCCACTTATACATTTGCAATCGAAGCACATCGGTCATCCTAATTTATTTTCTCTTCAAATTTTAACTTACTAGTAGATTCTACTAATACATATAATAAATGCGAAAGTTTGTATGTGTGTGTGTGTGTGTGTTTGTTACTCTTTCACGCAAATACTACTGATCCGATTACTATGAAATTTAGCACACATATAGAGGGTAACTTGAATTAACACATAGGATAGGTTTTATCCCGGAAATCCCACGGGAACGGGAACTATGCGGGTTTTTCTTTGAAAGCGCGGGTGAAGCCGCGGGCGAAAAGCTATTTATATTTAAATGGATAAAGGGACAATCAATCAAATATTTTCAAAATTCTATTCCTAATACATATACCTACATATTATCCTAAAATCAAACATCAAAGTGTTTGAGATTCAATATTTTTAATATGTACTTCATCTAATATCTAATATTTATATTATAAAGGAAAAGGCGAAAGTTTGTAAGGATGTATGGATGTATGGATGTTTGTAACTCTTTCACGTAAAAACTACTGAATCGATTGGAATGAAATTTAGCACATATATAGAGGGTAACTTGGATTAACACATAGGATAGTTTTTATCCCGGAAATACTAAACTCCGATATCGCCATTAATCATTATCTATGTTATTACTTATTACATCCGTCTCAATATTTTTATCAGATTAGTAGTTTGCTCATAGTTTAAATGCTTATTTTTCATGAAAACCTCTACAGAAATTTAATATTATAATTGAGAAGTATTATTGCAAAACAACGACATTGCATACATGTAGGTAAACAAAAAGTAAAAATTGAATTTAAAAATACCGTGACCAAGGACATTCGAAAACAGAGTTTATAATGATTTTTAAATTATAGTCATCATTGTTAATAGAATTTTAATGATGAGAACAATAAAAGCATGAATAACGGAGATCATGGAAATAGTCTTGACTTTATATAAAATAAGCTTGTTGTAAAAATAGTTTACATCTCACGACTCACAATGTCATCTATTAAATAATGTATAGGTCCTAGAGTTGTGCCTTGAGGAACTCCATGACGTTAATGCAAATAACGTCATTTTGTTGACCCTGCACTTCACCCACATAATGCTAATTAATAATTATCTATTAATAAGTATGCAATAATCAATGTTACAACTTTTATAAAAAAGTATGTATGTTAAGGTAGGTATGTTATGAACGACAATATAAAAGACATGGAAATTGTTCCCGCAGGATTAAATTAAGACTCCATAATCAATGTACAATATTAAAAATTAAAAATTAGACTTTGCATCTTCTTTTACACATTAAAATTCTATCAACACCTTGCCTAATTTACTTACAGTGTTGGATATTACAATATCAATTAAAATGTATAGAACATCTCAAGTTAAAACCGGACAATACGAATTTATTTGTTATATTTGAAAAGTTTGGTGTAAAATTATTCACATATTGAAACAAATAACAATGTTAACATTTGCTAATTTTAGATTTTGCACAACAGGTTGCAAATGCTTATTTTAGAATCAACATTTAATTTCAACAACAGATTAATTATCATTTTATTCGTCTATTTATAAAATAAATAAATATGAATAAATATTATTTCCCTATTAGCAAATGTTAGACTATTCACAACAAGTTTCAGATGCTTATTTTAAACTTAATTTTAATTTTTATCATATTAGTCAATAAATAAAATATTTTTCCTCAAAATAGTCTCAAGTCTCTGTCACGACATCATTCGCAAATCGCAACATTACAAGAAGTCATAAATTCATGTAAATTGTTCGTAAATAAACTGTATACAACGTGGTTCTGTTCATTTCGAGAAATCCAGTTTCCTTATCGTATAATAATGCTTATGTTAACGAGAGTTATTCCTTTAATACGTTTTATACATACGATTCAAATTGATAACATCGCAAGTTACATCTTGCAATGTATGCTTCCCCTTGATTAAATCTTGATACCATACAAATAAAATAAAAAACCTACAAACGATCATTTTTTACGAAAAAAAATATAAACACGGTGAAAACCAAAAAGTATCTTAGTTTCCCTTGACTTATCTTACTACGATATAAATAAAATAAATAAGTATCCAAAAAAATTTAACAAAAAAAAATTTTTTTACTAAAAAGTAGTGAAAACTAACACAAGGAAATGAATAACAATCTACGATAGAGCATTAAATTTTACTGCTAATGGAGTCGAGTATTTTACTTTTTATGTACCTTATACATATTACGTTTTATAACTTTATACCTCAATAAACGTAGAATGTAAAATTAAAGATAGAAATCTCTATTCCTATATCCATACTAATATTATAAATGCGAAAGTAACTCTGTCTGTCTGTCTGTTACTCAATCACGCCTTAACTACTGAACCAAATTGCATGAAATTTGGTATAGAGATATTTTGATACCTGAGAAAGGACATAGGATAGGTTTTATCCCGGAAATCCCTCGGGAACTATGCGGGTTTTTCTTTGATTGCGCGGGCCATGCCGCGGGTGGAAAGCTAGTATTATATAATTCTCCTGTCACAATGTTAGTTACCATACTCCTCCGAAACGGCTGAACTGCAGATTGTGAAGAAATTTCGCGCCTATTGGGTAGATCTGAGAATCGGTCAACATGTACTTATTTTTCATACCCCTGTGGTAAGAGTACGGCAGAAGAGCGTTTGCCGGGACAGCTACCTAGTAGTTGATATAATTATAGTATATAAATTAAAATTACCTCCTGACCTATTCCAATTTAGAAAAAATATTGTTAGATTTATAGAATGTATAACCGGTACATTTAATGTATACGGTCTACCAAAATAAAGCATAAAGATTATTGATTTGTCCTTCTGTTTCAAACCAAGGTTATGGTTGGCTGATAGAAATCACTGTAAATGCTGTCTTAAAGTAGTATGTAATTTGCAAAGATTTCTTCTTCCTTCACACGAAAGTCGGAAGTGTATTGTTTTTAAAAAATGCAAAAAAACACAGGTTTCATGTAAAGGTAAGTTATTATAGATAAGTAAGTATTTAAAAATGCAGAAAATAGAAAGAAATATTCGTACACACAACTAACAAAATAATATGTATAACCAATTCAAACCACCATTAGCAAGAACACATCATAATCCATCCAACTTTATTTACAAATCCCCTAAACTACTTAAGCATATCAGCTTAACAGTGAAGCATATCGCAGGAAACCATGATAGCATTGTCACCTTGACCCACCTTCAAGGCCTTTGAACCAGTTCGGAGCATTAACTGTTCAAAAACACCGAAAGAAACTGGTACCTATTTGAAAATATTAATAAAATCACTACACAAATAAAAAGTCCTCTGCACCGATTTTCATTCTGTTTTCTCCAATGTTCGATTCTAGAGAAAGGTTTTTATATAGGCGAAAAGTTAGTCCTACTAATATATAAATACGAAAGTTTTTGAGGATGGATGTATATGTATGTTGGTCACGAAAAAACTACTAAACGGATTTGTATGAAACTTTTCGGTAATATAGGTTCAGAACATATTAGCTACAGAAATACTTGATTTTGCCCGCGGATTCGTCCATGAAAACGGCACAGCAGCGTGTTTAAAAATACAACACAATATAATGAAATATTACACGTATATACGTGTAATATTTTTGAGTTTGCAAGAGCACTTACATCAATGACCCAGCCAATGCCTCGGTTATTATATTTATTCAAACCTATTATCGCAATAGGTAATTGCTTTGTGATTTACGCTTGACAAAATGCAGATATAACTTGTTTTATACTATTTTATTGTAAAGGTTTTTTCATTCGTATAATAAATGAGGAAAAATGTTTTCAAAACTTTGTCATATTAAAATTTTTAACTTTGTATAAAAATACAGACCGATGAATCAAATTACCTAATATCGAGTTACAACACTATTAATTACTGATTAAATAGACATAGACACATTAATAATATGTAATGTCCCTAATTAATCATTATTATTGTGTTATTATTGCTATACAAAAACATTTTCAAATTGCAAATGTCAAATAAAACGAAGATTTACAAACGACAGGTTAAAATGTCACCTATCCCTTAAATTTAAATAAACCGGTTATTCACAAATGAATCATAGTTTAATAATTGGATAAATTGTATAACAAATAAATATTACCAAAACGTATGTTTTAAAGATTTTTGCGTTTTCAAATAGATAATAATCTATCTAAATCTTATAATGTTACATGATCTTATAATTTAGTAACAATTTACGCAAATCGACATGTCGTTAACATTAAAATAAATCCACTCTCTAATTTATCAAAACCACAAATTTCAGATATGTACTAGCAAAGCGTAACCAAAAAACGTATAAATAATAATCAATCGTAAAAACCGTCTTCATACTCAAACACGTCGCCAAATCAAATAATATTATTCACGTACCTACATTGTAATTAATCTAACGTTTTTACAGCCTGTCAAAGTGGTGTGAATTTAAAATAGGCGACGCGGAAGGTATTTAAAAATCATCAGATATACAGGGTGTAATCGTTAAGTGTGCACAGGCGATTATTCCGCAGCTATTACAGATATCAAAAAACTTTAAACTGATATTGAAATGAAAGTACTTTACCTAATAAGTAAAATGACAATAATAACTTTTTAAAAATAAAACGAGAAATATCGAAAAATGTTACATGTACCCTGTATATCACTATATGTCACCGAGGTTATTTAGAGGAAATTTAGACACAGTACAGGAAAGACCTAACTTGAGGCTTAAATGTTAGGAGGAAAATATTGCATATCTGCTAAGGAGATAATAACTCTGACATTCTTGTTTGGGTGTAAGGTTTTTTTGCAATTCATTTATATTTGAATGAATCGATTTGTGTTATTTAGAATTTACATGATTTTACGTGTGGTACTGATAAATGGTTCGCACATTGCATATTAGCAAAGTCTAAATACATAACATATTATCATTATTTACGTGTTTTTACTTTGCCTATACATATATGAAAGACGTTAATTTGTAAGCTTTATAACCGATTGTATATTTTTATAAAGCAGGTTAAGTTAACTTTTAACTTAAATCAAAATACCAAAGTTTAGACACGACGAACACGACCAGAGTTTTTATGGTATATCTATACTAATATTATAAAACTGAAGAGTATGTTTGTTCCTTTGCATGCTTGATTGACGCGCTTATCTCAGATACGGGTCCGATTTGAAAAATTATTATTTCACTGTAATATAGTCTTTTTATCGAGAAAGGTTTTATCGGCAAGATCGGTCGTGATGATACAAATCCGCTATATTTAGAGCGGAAAAAACCGCGGGGAACAGCTAATCCACGGGAATTTCCTTTGACCACAAGGGCGAAGTGGCGGGCGGAGAGCTATTACGAAAATAAACCTTTCAGGACGTAAAACTACGGTAATAGTATACATATATTCCTCACAGTTTAAAACCATTGCTAATCCCTGTACCACTTAAATTAACTAACAATAAAACAAACTAAAAGCTAAACGCAAAATTAAGAATGAGTAGGTACCTACGTTCACGGTCGGCAGGAAGGTCAAATTCTGAAATTAATACTTCTTCAATGCGAAATCGATAAAGAGCAATGATATTAAACTATAATAATAAGAATTTACATAAAATTACAAGTTGATTAAATTAAAAAATAACATATGCAACTATTTGACCTTAATATTTTGATAAATTGTTCTGGAACATTCTAACGGTGCAGCTACTAGTTCAATATGTATAGATATTAATTGCAACGTTTTTATAATTGTTTTGTGCATAATTTTACATAATATTCAACAATTTATCACTTATCTTTGCTAGCATCTGATGTAAATTTTTACTAATCTCTTGTAGAAGTTGTTTGGCCTAAATCTAAGACATTGACCAAAACAGGTAAATGTCCTCTAGAAATCTATGTTCTTGTGCGTAATAAAAATAATTCATAGACCATCAAATTCAAAGTACCTATACATTTGAATTTACCATTAATATATACCATTTAAATTAGAGTTAGCCTTGCCTTTGCATTTTTTTTTCTAGTTTGTTTGTGATAGATAACATCAAGAGTATTAATTTTCAAAAAGTTCCGTAGCGTTTCGATTCGCTAAATTTGACACCATATTTTGTCTATTTTTCCCTTGATTTTTCCTCATCTCATATCCATGTAGCGTTTATGTGCCATAGACGAAAAGTAGCAGGGAACTGCAGCTAGTATATTTTGGCCTAGCCGGTTGCCCCGGCTTCGTCCAGGCTGAAACGGGATAAAAATATTGCTGTGTCAATAAAGATGTTGTTTTCTTATGGTAAAATAATTTTTAATATCGATCAAAAATTAGGCATAAAATATGAATCGTTACAAAAAATAAAAAACTTTCCTCTTTATAATAGGTATCAGTATTCAGTATAGAGTGGGTATAATAAATATTTATATTTCAATTGCTCGCACGTTTTCCTAGCAAACATATTATAATACCCATTAATAGTTATATACATATACTAGATTTCCGCCCGCGGCTTCGCCCGCGTTTTCAAAGGAAAACCCGCATAGTTCCCGTTCCCGTGGGATTTCCGGGATAAAACCTATCCTATGTGTTAATCCAAGTTACCCTCTATATGTGTGCTAAATGTCATTGTAATCGGTTCAGTAGTTTTTACGTGAAAGAGTAACAAACATCCATACATCCATACATCCATACATCCATACAAACTTTCGCCTTTATAATAGTATTAAGATTAAGATAAGATAACTATTAATCTTAGTACTTACGAGGAGGATAAGAGACATCAGACAACTTATAAGTTGTAATTATCCATTATTCAACTCTTAGGTCATTGTATTCGTTTTATTATTGCGTGCAATGAACACTCAATACAATCTAATAACCAACAAAATCCTGTTGTTCTTTGTTGGCCATATTATATTTTTTAAGTATCATATTTCAAAAGCACGTGGAAAGTAGGTACTCTTATGTAAAAATATACGTACCTATTCATCAGTCTTATGGATATCCACGAACAAACATACAAAACTGTGGAACCCGTAATTATGTACTAATGACGCCTTTGTCACATCTTCTTTAAGGTTAATAGTGGAGAAATAAATGATAGATCATTTTAATTGTATTTTATAACGTAAACCAATTAAAGCAATCCTCTTACTATGTAAAAATATATAACTTCCTCATCATTAACATCAATTCATTAATCTCTTAATAACTTCTACAACAATTAATATCATTAATAATACCTATTACCGCACTCGCATAAACGCAGGTGAAGAACAAAACAATTGGTAAACTGCAGAAACTACATATTTCGCAATTTATTCACAAAGAACCTCAGAATACCATAATTTCTATTGTTCATATTAGCTGTGCCACGCAGTTTTACCCCCCTAACTCCTCTCCCAATATTCTGAGCGTGATGATATAGAGCCTATAATATCGTCGATAAATTGACTATCTAACAGTGAATTAAGTATTTTTTCTAATCGGACCCTTGATACCGCGCTTAAGCAAACAAACAAACTCTTCAGCATGAACCTTAGAATATGATAATTTCTATTGTACATAGGAAGCATTATGTATTATGTAAGCGGCAACGTCAACTCATCATCAAAACAAAGGACTGGCGTTTATTATTGTTATTAGGTACTAAGAAACTTGATCGTTTTGACCTCTCTAATAACTATGATAATGATGTGAACATGTGCAAATGTAATATATGCGTCTGAAATATATCTTAAAATCTTATAAAGACGCTTGTCTTTATATTTTAGACTTGTGTTCAAAGAGTGATAAGTTTTAAATTTTTAGACTTGGTCCCAATATTTAACTATTTAATAATGCGTGGCCTAAAATAATTACATATATAGTACTAATCCGTGGCCTAGGGGAGTTCCTTATAAAACGAAATTTCAAAATACATATCTCCAAAAATAATATATTTCAAAGTTTCATTGGACATTTAAATGACAAAAGTAAATTAAAAATATTGTGTTGTGATTTTAAAATCATAAACTTATTTACTGCGACCCGTGACCTTTCACTGTAACATTATTTAAATTGATAATATTATTATAAGAAAAACTTACAGTAAATATTTAAGTATTCAAATTGGCAAAAAATTAAATACTGAATAGGTAAATCATAAGTAATATTTCGTAACAGTTTCATACAAAAAAATTTGAAGGTTTTTTTTTACATTTTGTAAGGTTATATATTTATTGAAAGGCAATGGAAAATAACATTAAAATTTACTTGTACAAGCTTTATGAATAATAAATATCAGGATCGTTTAATAAATAGCCAAGTTCAATGAACTTCACTTTACTTTGGGGTGGAATATTTTCATACAGACTGCATTTTCTCAGCAAAATAATTATCAAAGAATAAATAAACATAATTATCTGAATACATATTTCTACTTACTACTAGACTTTTAAACATAAAAATACAATGCATTGAAAATTAATAACACCTGGTAGGTAGTTAGGTACATACATACATAACGGCATTTGATTCCTTTTTTCCGTTAAAATAAATATTCAGTAGGTATAATAGGATTTTCAACTGTTTTTATAATTTTGTAATGACTAAAGAAAATTAATATTAAATATTAATGTATAATGGAGCTCGTTCAAAATATGATTTATTGGTTAACCTTGCATACATATTTGCAAAAAATAAATACAAAGTACCTACATATTACATTACCGAATAAGCTTTTAGTAAATAAGAGTCAAGCCAAATCCCTCTTATATCTTTCCTGAGAGTATGGTCATCCGCAAACAGCTCAAGTTGAATTAGAAAAAGGCCGGCAGAAAAACAATGCAATGTCTCTTATCTATACTAATACATAATATAAACCTGAAGAGTTTATTTGTATGTTTGAATGTGCTAACTTCACGAGACACGGGTACGATTTGCAAAACTATTTACTTACCTAGTATTTATCGGGAAAGGTTTGGGCTATATTATATGATCATCACGCTTATCTTAATACTATTATAAAGGCGAAAGTTTGTTTGGATGTATGGATGTATGGATGTTTGTTACTCTTTCATGTAAAAACTACTGAACCGATTACAATGAAATTTAGCACACATATAGAGGGTAACTTGGATTAACACATAGGATAGGTTTTATCCCGGAAATCCCACGGGAACGGGAACTATGCGGGTTTTCCTTTGAAAACGCGGGCGAAGCCGCGGGCGGAAATCTAGTATAACAATAGGAACGGAGCAATGGGGGTAAAACCACGGGGCACAGCTATATTATGTAGGATAAAGGATTTTTGGAAACTCAATGCGTGACTTTTGTTTTAGAAGTCCCGTCTACCGTATGTCAGTGCAGATGTTTTTTCTGGTCCCTTTTTGCCGGAAAAAAGGAGTCAAATAAGCATCACCTCTCACCTGTTGTAACTACCACACACGAACATAATAATTATCTATACTGTATATGAGAAGAATTTTCACAAAAACTTGTATTGTATGTTATCACTGAATTAGTTAATAAGATCAATAATTAGCGATCTTGCTACGAACTTTTATTTATCAACCACTAATCGACATTATTCAAAGTTCTTTTTCTTATTCTCCTACATATTCTATTAGTCATTAGTGAGACAAAGACTAAAAATAAACAACCACAGTAATCATACAATTGGTTACTCAACCTCAACAAAGCGAAACCAAATCCTCATTCCACATTGTTGACAACAAAAGAAACAATAAACGCGGATTAAACGCATTATCTCAATAATTGCTTTAATTACGACCTTCACGATAACGATGTATTACATTGAGGATGTCGCATTTAATCATATGTACGTAAATTATTGCCTTTCATTAAAAACACGATATTTATCTGAAAATGTCACGTATGACGAATAAAGTTAAGTTCGTAAATTTAAAAAATTAACACCACAACATACTTTTCGAGTTTCCAAAAACAAGGCATTTAAATAAGTACATATATTATGATATAAATCTGAATGCTCACACATCGTCTAATTATTTTAAACAATAACTTCTGTGTCAGGACTCAGGACTCAGGAGACAAGACGATTATTTTCAAGTTTCGTTAGTTGAGTGTATAAAAAAAAGTTTATTTCATTATATTCATAATGATTAACAAAATTATACTAATAAAGCTTATAATACTGGTTTTTATTCATTCAGTTTTTCTTTATATAACACACAAAACAGATTCGTTATAAACATTCTTAAAAATCCTCATGATAAAATTTTGTACAAAATAAAAATTAATCAATGAAAAATAACCGTAACGATCCTTGCAAAGCAAACCAAATATCATAATCATTTGCATAAATTGTTCATACTTTGATCGCTTCGGTTAAAGTTAAAACTCCACACATTAAGTATTCAAGTTAAGTGAAGTATTGTGTAACAACACTTTCGTTACCTCAAAGAGATTCATTGACATTGGTTTAAGGCCAGGAGCGATATTAAAATGTCGTTAATTTTTAAACACAAACAACGTAAACATTTATTTATTTATTCAAAAACTATAAAACCTCTGTAATCTTTAATTGTAAGATATCAAAACATGTGATAAAAAGTCTTCTTCTCGACTTTATATTATTTCAATAAATAATTACTTGAACAATAGGAACAAAGAAAATTAGCGGTATTTACATTTTTGTAAACAAACAATTATTTTTATGTAATTAAAAAATAATGTTTCATATCAGGAAAACACACCTGAATATCTTGATACAAATTTATGGCAATATGTTCAACTTTTTTTAGATTTTTGAGAAATTCGTTGACAAAAGCGAAGCGAAGCGAGAACGAATTGCACGAAGATAATTAACACAAGATGACATACATTCATACATAACAGAGATGTTACGTTGTATTATGAAATGGTCGTTTGCTAACAACACTAATTTATGATAACTAGGCAAATGATAAGTATTTTGTAATCTTGATCCACTTATTTAATAACCGACCTCCGAAAGAGTTTTAATTAGAAGACCCTTAGTTTACATTGACCCTTATTATAAACTAGCTCCGCCCCGCGGTTTCACCCGCGTGGCTTCGCTCCTGCTGGTCTTAGATATTATATAGATCGTGATGATATTATATAGCCTATAGCCTTCCTCGATGAATGGGCTATCTAACACCGAAAGAATTTTTCAAATCGGACAAGTAGTTCCTGAGATTAGCGCGTTCAAACAAACAAACTCTTCAGCTTTATAATATTAGTATAGATTTAACATACATAAGTAGGTATCTATTATGCTAATAATTTTCTCAAATGATACTTAATAATTGATTATTATTAATTACCTGTTCTAACGATCTTATATTATTAAATAATGATTGATATTATTATTTAAATACCTTACGTATCTACCTCAGCGAGTATAATCGCCCTTCGAAAAACTATTAAGATTAATTAATTACAAAGTCTGATAAATTACGAAATTATTACGAACACATTTCATTATTACATAACTAGAAATTTTGCAAACACCAAATCTATGTTCGCTGCAATGTTACGCAGAAATAAAAAATAATTTAACATAATATACGATACGAAAACAACAACTTTCACCGACTTCATCTTTCAAAGCACTCTCTCTTTAAAAACCCGTAATGTAGAAAGTGGCTGAGCGTACAAGTAAGATAATTCAATAATTTCATTTTTTATATTTACTTCTTTTTGTATTGGAAACTATTTAGTAATCAAATAACGTAATTGTAAAACTTTTCCGTCTCTTATTATTAAAATCAACCATGTAGAAACACCCTTAAACCTGTATTGTAGTCTTATTATAATTTATTACTTAAATATAATCATTTTTAACATAGCAATATAAATGTAACCGAACAGTTTGATTAATATTAAATATTATTTAAAGTTGATTCGCTAACCTTGACTCAAAATAACAGAATTAATAAGTTATTAATTAAATTATGAAATTTGAAGGATAATTTACTCACCAACTAAAATCCAATAAAACACAACATTAGCACAATCACTCAAATCACAAACTATTAATTTTGTCTAAATATCTAGTGACCTACGATTAATAAAACAACCAGCTAAACGTCTGTATCTCAAGGCATTCCTTCACTGACTGATTTTGATTTCGTCTCTACAGCTGAATCATGGCATAATCTGTACATACTTAGCATTTCAATATAAACAAAAATGTTTTATATAATTTTCGCCTTATCCACGCACCGAATAAGAGAGAAAATTGTATGTCGATTTAAAGAAATTCACTTTGTGTGTAAATAACATGTGTGTGCATTGTGTATGATTTTTGTTTTTTGTTCGCCCTATATGTCGAGTTACGTAGTGTAATGACTGATAGCCATCAATGAGCTGCGTCAATAAATTATATAGCACATTATTGTTATTATTCTGTGCCATCCGTCTCTTTTTATAGGCAGATGAAGGCAATCAGGCGCAGCGCATTAAACTCGCACGTTTCAGTTTTTGTTAAGGTATCTGTACTTTTCCAAGTATTAAGTTGAACTTGAGGTTATATTAATTAGCAAACCTCGTTACAAGAAACATGTACATATTGAGAGGATTATTTTGTGATTATATTTGTAGAAGCAATCTTTGGATCTTAAACTATTTTAAAACTGAAAATTCACCAGAAGAAAGCTGCCTTATCTTTATTTGACATAAGTTTTAACCCGGATAAAACAAAACGGTGCTCATAAAATATAATCAAAGTATCACTCATATTTTTAAAACATTACAATAAAAGTTCATTAAAAGGAGAGATTTTTGAGCATTTGTTTGAGGACCCTAAAACGTCAACACCATTTGAATATGGTTATTGATCGGTCTTTCATTATCCGTGTGTCCTCTTTCAACAGATTCCTTTCATCTGCTCTTATATTTGTATGCTATTTGTTATTTATTCCTCCATATTTTGAATAGATTGATACACCATCTTCTTTTCACCTACAAATGCTGAAATATTAGTTTTGTTTTTCCCTCCCTAGTCCCAACGTGATTTTGTTCCAACAAATGGTTTTTAGGAACTCATATGAAATTGCTTATGAAGAAACATACGACCTTTAAATTTATCGTCAATATGGACTATTGTATTCTACACACTATACAAAGCTTATTAATCCCATTTATTTACTATTCCATCGTCACTATTTACACAATTCATAAACATGTATCATATTAAATCACATGTATAAACAATGTTTATCTCACAATGTGGATTATATGCGAAGAATTAAAACTACGGTTGAACGCATCGGTATCTGTGAACTTCACAGTTCTATTAGTGTATCTGGAAATCAGAATAAACAAGTTCTTTATACAAATGAAACGATTGCGGGGTATTGATTTCTCTGCCAAGTTTAGGAGTCGATTTGGGGTAATTTCCGAGTGATTTGCACGAACATAATACCAGAATTGGCAAGTTGCCTTCTTTGAAAAGGTATATAATATAATACATGACACCTAAAAAAGCAATTTAGTTACAATATAGAGCTTTACCCAAATTAGGGTATGAAAGGGCTTACTAGATATTTGTCACGTCATCGACTATCCAATGACACGCATTATTACAAAACTATTTATAACTAGCGGTCCGCCCCGGCTTCGCCCGTGGTGCATGTTTACGTTTTCTCTACATAAGAACCATCCTCGTACTTCAAGGAATATAATAAAAAAAGTAATTATCGAAATCGGTTCAGCCGTTCTCGAGTTATGCGCTTACCAACACATTTTGCGATTCATTTTTATATGTAAGAAGATTTTTATATATAAGATGTAATAGAAAATAACAACGAGTCTCTAAAATCGATACAAAATTAGTTTTGTTCAATCCATCTGGATGTTATTAAACTCTATAATAATAAACATGGTTGAACGTTCGAGAGAGTTGTTTTAATAATTAGGGCGATGCAGGGCCGCGCCGACCCCCGGCAGCGCCTGTGTGCGAAACCTATGAAGCGCCTCTTTTTTTATAAAAATTCAATGCGCACCTTACACACACACACACTTACAATCAAATGATTGTTCATTTGTTTTGTTTTGCCTTAGCTATCTCGTTCGTTAAAATCGGGGAATACCCATGACCCCACCCCCGGGCCCCGCTTGCGTCGCTCGCTTCGCATCGGGTTGCGTTCAGAAACTCACTCATTCATATTTAGTCCACTCATTATATACATTTAAAAAAAAGTGAATTTGTGCATCTAATTTTTTGATATATTGTAGGGATACCCAGAAAAGCTTAACTTGAGTTTTTCGACCAAGATTTCCTATGAGCTTTCGCCGCCATCTTAAAAAAAAGGTGTAAAATTTGTTTTTCGGCAATAACTCGGCTATCCGATGAAATTCGGAAATCACTTATAAGACACTTTTTGTTCCTTTTTTTATGCTCTACTAGTAAGTCTGGACCATTTTTTCCGTATCGAGATATTGATCGATAAAGTAAAAAAAATGTGTGCGTGTACTAGTGTACACACGTACGAAGTGAAACTTCTTTATGACCTTATTTTTTAAAAAATAATTTACTATATGCAACTTTACAGAAATACGTCGAATCACGCGTGGTAGGGATAAGAAAAAGATGGCGCGTAACGGAAAAAGTCACGCGTAACGAAAAAATGTTACACTCAATTTTTTTCCAACCCCGATAAAGAAGTTTCACTTCAAAAATTCAGGACACATTTTTAGTTTTTTGCTTTTTTTTGTTTAGGACATAATACATATACCTACATTATGTATAATATGTATCTAATACATATACATGTATTAAAAAAATCGTAGAATTCGAACTTGTAGAGAATATGCAGACCTACAATTTTCTTTTTGGAGTTTTTTAGTTGGACAAAAATTACGATCTCCAGCGCGCCGCAGAGTCGGTGAATTCACGCTCACCGTCGAGCGAGCTGCTCGCTCGGTTGTGTTCGCATGGCGAATCGAATGGGAAATTGTTTAGGAAATTGATGGGATAAAAAATAAGTACATAGACCAGACTTTAGAACAAATTAAAGATCACACTAAAGTATATTTTTAAAACAAATAATTTGTTTGTGCAGTAAAAAAAAGTTGAAAAAATGCAAACACACTCGTCAAAACGGATGCCAGGTTTTATAATCTCGATAACTATGCACGATACAGTAAAAATGGTCAGGACTTGATTGTAGAGCATTAAAAAAGGAACAAAAAGTGTCTTATAAGTGATTTCCGAATTTCATCGGATAGCCGAGTTATTGCCGAAAAACCAATTTTACCCCTTTTTTCAAGATGGCGACGAAAGCTCATAGGAAATCTTGGTCGAAAAACTCAAGTTAAGCTTTTCTAGGTATCCCCTACAACATATCAAAAAAATAGATGCGCAAATTCACTTTCTTTTATTTGCCTTTTTTTTCGGACGAAATGAGTGGACTAATTTCATACTCATACAAACTCGGCGCCTCTACGGTTTAAAATAACTAGTACTTTTTCTCTTGTTCAAAGAACTGCCGCCGTTTTAACGTTGAGCTCGTAAGAAATGTAAACTAAAACCCTAAACGTAAAATGAAACCATAAACGTGAATAATAATATTTACATTAAATATTGAGAGACTTGTTCAATAAGCGTTATAGATGTTTTGTTGTTTACAAGGCCTATTTTGCGCCTATTGTACCTACTTACTTGTCGATACTCCACTACAAAAAACAATCATATAGGTAACAAAAATAATTTTGGTGGCAGTGGCGGCGCGGCGCCCCTATTGTCTTGGCGCCTGTGTGCGCCGCACACTTCGCACACAGGGGCGGCTCGGCCCTGGGGCGATGTTATCACAACTCAAAGGTTGGATGTCGCATAAACCCGTGATAATTTTACAAACACGAAATGACAAAAATGTAATGAATAATTAGAGAACAATTATTATAAGTTTTACCTTAGTACTCTGTTACTTATTCCTTGCAAATTGCAATACGCATCGTATTAGGTACATAAAAATATCCATTCTCATATCATAAATCTGAAGAGTGTGTTTGTTTGTTTGCTTGAACGCACTGATCTCAAAAACCATGGTTCCGAAAAATTATTTCACTGTTACATAGTCCATTTACCGTGGAAGGCTATAGCACAGAATACTTAATAGTAGCTAACGCCTAGCTATAGGAGGCTAATACCAATATAGGAGCGGGTTCAACCCCGGGGCTTAGCTAGTAAATCCATACTTATATTATAAATGCGAAAGTAACTCTGTCTGTCTGTCTGTTACTCAATCACGCCTTAACTACTGAACCAATTTGCATGAAATTTGGTATAGAGATATTTTGATATCCGAGAAAGGACATAGGCTACTTTTTACCCCGGGACATAGGATAGGTTTTATCCCGGAAATCCCACGGGAACGGGAACTATATGCGGGTTTTTCTTTGACTGCGCGGACGAAGCCGCGGGTGGAAAGCTATTATTATAATATTTACTAGCTATGCCCCGGGGTTATAACAATAGGAATAGCTAATAATAATACTATATACTATAATATAAAACTGTATACTCGTGGTGACCTATGACGTATGATTGTGTGCAATTGTGTCACAACAAAATATGATAACATAGGACGCAAAACTGTTTGTATATTTTCCTTGCCTTGACTGACATCACGATGTAAGGATAAGATTTGAGTATAGGATAGGCTGAGACATTTACATTTTACTTAATCATCGTTTTTTTTTATAGTCTTCAAACTGTATTGCTTCCAAAATAAATATTTATAAGGGAGAAAGATATAAACATTGTAGTCAAGTACATTTTAACCTGATGAACATGTTAAGAAAGATTTTAACCATATTATTATGTTACGAAAAAAAATATTCATGGAGTCAACTAATAAATAACTACAGTACTACAGTTCCCAATGGAATAAAAGTCTAAAAGCCCTTCTCAATCTAATGAAATGCTATTTAAATCTAATTCTAACATCTGAAGGTCTAGGAACGATACAAAGCCCTCTATAGTCCAGGAAATCCCTTTGTGAGTGTTGATCATCGAGCCAGCAATACACGAGCTCAATCTCGAATCAACTAGATGGACACATAAATCTCTTGTACGACGTAATTTATTGGTGTAAATTGTGTAGGTGTGGAAGTGGGTTGCTATATGGAACATTATTGTGGATATCAAATTCATATTATTCACAAATTACAAGTAACTTTGAAGACTTATGTATATATTTGTATTTTTTTTGTATTATATCATTCAATTTCGGTTTCAACTCCTGATTACAAAATAATATTAAATATTATAATGTTTTATCGTGTTGCAAATAAGTCCTCTCTGACATTTTTATGCGCTCGGGGTATGCAATATATACATATTTTGGTTTCTTCAAAGTACATCTACCTACATAATTATTTAAATTTGTATGATTGATTTAAAATTTAAGATAAATAAGAATCACAAAATATGTTATTTATTAAACTGTATATCGTCGTATATAGTCTTATATTAAACTGACCTGTTGCACGGACTTGCACCACGCAATAGCAAATAAAGGAAAGCAAAAGCTTCACAAATTGCATTTCATAACACCGGGACTCATAGTGAAGTGCTGCGGCGATAAAGACATATCGATAAGTAACTGTGGTATAATAATTATGTTATGATCATGTATAAAGGGTCATAAGTAGGGCAAATATTTAAGAGATATTTGTATCCCAATTGGTTGGCTATTTGTGCGTATGAGTACAGGATAAACTTGATAAACCTTTTGCAAGCAAAATTCCGCTAAAATTATATTTGCATTTCATTACTTACCTACAGTTACCAATGTTTAAAGTTTATGCAATCAAGATGATCTAAACAAATATACAATTTCAAGAAAGAGTAAAATACAATGTCTGATACTTATAGCAGAAAATATCTAATCTAATTCATAATATTTTTCCATTAAGATCATATTCGCTTGACCGACTTTAAACTGGAGCAGACAATTCATAAGCACTCGATAGAAAAAGCAACTACACCTTCGCTCTAGTATCGATTTAGCTGTTAAGTGGATCAAACAAACAAGCCACTTGGCTATTTATGAGAAAACGTTTTACATTTTCAGTATAAAACCGATTTGAAAGGTTTTTAAGGTGTGTGTATACTTTTGTAAACAAATATTGGTTTAGATTGCTCTTTTAATTTAAGAATTAAGGAATTAGGATTTATGTTTGGAGATGAAGTCCAACAATCTTATAGACATGAAGGTTTGTACTTTACCTCGCATCTATACAACTAAATATACTGGACATTGTAACGTTAAATGGTGTGTTACAATAAATGGATAAATAAATAAGTGTCATACATCAACAAAAATCATCCAAAATATATTTACAACGTAAAATGAAATTTACAAGCATCAAAAGACAAATACGACACCGAGCTTGCCGAACTAGCTTTTATTATTTCTAAAACTTGATACCCTTCCTAATAATAAAGATAAGAAGCAAGCCCTCGTATATTATGCTAGCCCCTTTTATAAGTCTACTTAAACCACTAGGTTTTTCACATTATTACCCGAATGAAGAAAATGATTTCATCCTATGGAAATTATACTTTGGTCCCATGGATATAAGTTTATAAGTTTAATTAGTTTTCAGCGTAACATTTAATCCTACCGTAGTTCACACGGTATTAATTAAGGCCACAGCAAAGAAAAGGAAGTCCCTTAGTAAATCATACAGTAATACGGTGGTGTTTTCCCAATACATTTTCTGGACGGAAAAATGCAATATACTGGGAATTGGGTAAACACTTAGGCGCAAAATGCATCATACTTTTTGAAAAGAAGGAAGTTAAATACCATTAACCTGCATTTAATGGGGATAAATCTTCGCCAATGAATAATTAAGGACGTATAATAAATAATAATACGTCAATATGATGCTTACGTGAACCAATGACGACGGAAAAACATGATTTATGACCTTTTTATGACACAAAAAAGGGAAAATAAACA
>CAJQZN010027083.1:0-16206 GCA_907164685.1 Colias eurytheme
TAAAAAAAAATTATGAGGCGTGCACTTTTGGATTTTCCAAATTATTTTCTCTTACGCTTGAGTATGCTCAGGAATAGAACCCTTTCATTTTTCAGGGTCTGATTCGATGTGGTTTAATTGTTATTGTATATTATTATTTATTATTTTATTATTATTGTATTTAATATAATTTAACTTTTTTATATTTTTTCATAATGTGAAACACATAATTCCACAAGAATACTAATAACAAGGAATTTCTTTTGACGTCATGGGCAGGAAGCTTGTATATTACATGTACATATACCATATATCGAAAGCTAGTTAGTCAGCGTTATGGCAGCCCTTTTCGCATGCATGTAGGTCATGTGGTCAGCATATAATGTACCGGGCCCTACCGGTCCAGCAAACCTGACTATCAATGGGTTGCAATGCTAATTTCGTATTTTGCACGCTTGTAGGTTAGTTAACGTTGCTTCTGATTAGCTTATTTGGTCTATCTTTAGTATTATTTATGTTGTTTTCCTCAATTATTTATGTGGCTTCTCGGTGGTTTGATAACTGACGTATCTAATAATATACGATGGTACATTCTGACGTATTTTAACTTTACTGTACATATCAATTAGGTTGGTAACTAGAGAGCTGAAAATTTTCATACACTTTTTTCATTCAGATTTGCAGCCCTCGCGTAATGTATATATGAAATTAATTCCATTTCAGACAAAGAAAGAAATAACACTATACTATGAATTCCAGAATTTGTTTAGTAAACGTAATAGTTGACTGGGGTGGCTGGTGCAGTGACTGTCGAGGTGTGAAGTTTATTATTATCAACATCAATAAAGTGTTCAAAATTCGTAATTGTTTTTTTTTCATTAATGAAAAACGCTATCAAACGAAATAAAAGAGTGTAAAGTTATCTGCTGATAATTGCATATAGTCCATACATTTTAATTAATACATTTAAATGTCCATACACATTTACACATTCTAGGGACTAGGCTTATTTTCATATACAATCTTAGTTCAGTTTGAGTCTAGACTAGGTACGTGAAATTTCGATAACTATAACTCATCTACGCACAATCTTCGTCAAATAGTTCCAACCAGAAACCATTTTGGAAGCAAACAAAGACGTTCTACAAATTATATCCACGTACAGCCCACACTGTACTACCTATACCTATAATAATATTGAATATCTATCGATATACGGAAGTTTGCGCACGTGTGACGGCCAAGTTAATCACAGGAAGTGGTTTCACCGAGTTCAGATATCTCTCTCTGTAAGGCAAGTGGCAACTTGGCGTCCTATATACACGGTATGACGGTAGAGAGCTAATTGATCGAGTTTCACCTATTATTTATAGGTACATTGAGAAAATACTATGGGTGTCTATGGTGAGGTGTAGAAATGGAATGTCGTTACTATTTTATGTCTAAAGTTGGATAAGTTTTATCCAAGCATTGAAAAATCGGCCCTTAGGCTTAGTGAGCTGTGAGTTTGTCAACTTATGAATTTTCCTTATAACATTTCTTATTTTAACGTAATTAGATTTCATTACAGTACATTAATTTATGCCTTTATCCTTTTATATAAGTTCATTTCTGCAAATCATGTCTGAGTATATTTTGAGTAATGTTATAATAAAATTATTTAAAAAGCAAATAAATTATTGAAACCTCGTGTGTATAACATTGATCAATTTAATTCATTAAATGAAGAACAGAAGGCTTTTCGAAATGCTTTGAGTTGAGTGTAGGTATCTAAGTTATTATTGAAGTTTTTACTATCTTAAAACTTGAATGAAAATGTATTCTTTAAAAATGTATAAATTAAACCAATGTCAATGAAATATATTTCGCTAACCAGGAGATGCTGCTTAAAATTAAGATAACAGTTCTGGAGACTAGATTACAAAGATACTGTATCTCTTATCAATGCTCTTAATATTCTCAAGGTTTCGTCAGTCTTGAACAAATATTGTTTTTAATAACTTGTGTAATTCGTTTTCTGTTTTGTTTCTAATATTGTGGTTTGAAGAGGTAAGTGCATCTTGAATTATTTGTTACATTGTGATTCTTTTTGTTAGAAATTAATTAAGTAATATATAAGTATATTATGTAAAGCAGTTGTATATATAACTACGTAAAGAGCGACACAATTTTTACTCTGGTGGTTTATCAAGGAAAAAGTTTGGTTTTAATAAATTAAGAATTAAGGTATCAAAGGTTAAATAAGTTTTCAAATTGCATCACATAAATAAAATGATTCTACATTTGCTGTCACATAAATACATAATCTAGAGATAAAGATACATATGTACATATTTATCTCTACAACGAATCACGTGTAAGTAAATTTAAGAAAAAAGAACCATCTAACATGGAAGCAGGCAAATGCAACTTCAAGGAAGTAAAATACAATGGAAAATATGACTTTTATTGAGGAACTAATTTGCTCTGTGTACGTCATAAATGGTTATCTTTACTAGGTATAACATTGTTATATAGACGTTATTTAAATAATGAAGTACTGCGGAAAATGAATTGAGTCACACTTTCTCCTTTTCTATCTCTCTCTCTCTTAAAGCAAAAAGACAGATTTTAAGATTCCAAAGTTAACTAAGTAGGTAAAATAAGGAATACATTCGGTTAATTAAAATTTATATCATTTAAACGTTAAGTTTTTGTAGAGCCTATTAAGAATTTCAGAGTACTGTATAATATCTTTTTACATATCCTACACAACATTTGAAAATATATTTATTTGTGCAGTAACAACACAATAAACTACGCCATCATAGCATTAGTATGTAACTGCGAATTGTTATCAAGATCGTCGGAATAGTCAAACATAACAAGTTAAATGTTTATAGCATGTATAATTGTGTAGGCTGCAACGCTTCCTGATCATCAATTGATTTATTTTGTACAAGATGGAGAGTCAAGACTCAAGAGTGATTAAGATATTAACTGTGGACTGCCGCATTACGATGTTTAATAATTATCTCACCTTGCATACTTTTTACCTGAGTAATTATGTAATCGTTGCAAGGTTTATGCTCTATTCTATATCTAAACGAATGGCATATTCTCCCATGTGTGCAAGAGTTTTCCAAGTCATCCACCTACAAATTAATCTACTTAATATTATTATAAAAAAAACGTGAGCCCTAATCAAAAGCCATTGGAGGTGACAGGTAAAGGCATTTATCACATAGGCTCTACATTTTTATCTCAGTTTATTCAAGTAGAAGTATGAATGATTATAGTAGGTACCAACTGAATGATAAACGAAACCCATATAACAATACTGAGCGAATTTTAACCACGTCAGCTAATCTCGATTGAAACATGTCTACGCAAACCTTCGTAGCCCGCAGGAAATAAAATAATAGTGTACAATAAGGCATGTTAACACAGATCAAAATTGCACACTCTATCTAAATAATTTAAATAACATATTTTCAATTCGCCGTCACCAAGCGTCCTCGGCGACTCTTTTGAAATTAAAATTTAAAAGAACTCATCCATGTTTATGTAAATCACTACAGCTGAAGAAGCGTAGTACTACATACTTTCTTTTGTTATTGCCAAGAAGATTCACTCCTTACATTGCTTGAAAACTTTCAACATTTGCATTGCATTTAAAGCTATAAAATGAAATATTCAAATTTACATCTATTTAAGTAAGATAATTCTTTATAAACACATGTTAAAAAAACAAAGGTATAAATGGATCAAACGATTTGTCACGTGTTATCTTAACCTGTGGAAAACAACTTGAAAATCACGGAAATGTTTTTCCTTATTTACTGACGTGTGAATAAATTATTGAATGTGTGTCTGAGATAAAGTTAAGAGGGGTTTTAACTTTTATGTTGTTTTCTACTAATAGTAGAGTTTCTAGTGTAACGTTGTTCTAACTGCTCTAGGAAAGGGAGATGAATGTGTAAAAGTGTTTAGACGTTGACTAATTTTAATTAAGTGTACTTAATTAGTAATATTAATCATATAAAAATCGTTGTTATTTTACTAAGTTTCATTTTTCCCCGTACTTAGAGCATAAATAATTCTGTAAGTCCCCGTAAAATCCCCGTACGACTTTCCACGTAAGTTAATAGATATTAATTTCCATACGTAGGTATATCTTTAATAAGATATATACAGCACCTGCTAGTGCGTAATATCAAATAGTAAATAAAACATTATCTCAGCATATTTAACCAAACGGGCGAAAAGGACAATGATGTTTGTTTATGTTATGGATCAAGTGCGAAAGTCCGTGAATTATGAGTTTACACGTTACATTGGGTGGAATAAAGTATAAAATTCGTGGGGTAGGAACTGGATGGGCAATGTACTTTTAAATATTAGACTCTAATAGATTTTTGTAAAGAAGGTTTAATCCGCCATTGTCGACATGCAAGACTCACGAATTTGTTAAATTAGGTTTAACATTATAACGTATAAAACTACATAGAGCACCGATTTATAGCCCAAGCCCTACCCACAAATTGATAAGGTTACCTTCGACATTTAAGAAAATATAGGATTCAGAGCGAAACGTGGCTCCATCAACGTATATCTTATGGTCATTATCAAAAAAGCCTTTGCTTCCCACTTGAACCGTAACATACATAAGGACGGCATTGCAAGGTCATCGTGGGAAGCGAGTCTCTCTCACGTGGTATATGCAAATGTACGCTTAAAATGTAATCATGCACTAATGCAGTGGAGTTACATCACGACAATAGGATTTTCTTGGTAACTATGGTTACAAACATTACAAAGAAAGGTAATAGGTGTATGTAAACATTGTAATCCTAGGTAAGTACCTACCTACTATGTATTTGAAAGTCGCAAGTCGCAAATAGAAGACAATTTCAATGTTTTTAAGCATTATTGAATAATACGTCTCGGTTTTGGAAAATTTTGTAGTAAAAACAAGAGAAGATCTGAACCTGTTGTTTTGGGATTGTTGTATAAATATTTACACTCATTCAATCTGAAGGAATTGTTACGAAAAAGAAAACAGTAATTTACAATTTTCCTTCACATTGGAACAAGTTTTACGTAATGAATGGGTAAGAGACTTGAAACGTCTCTACATGGTTTTTATTCCACATAGAGTCATTAAGAGGTAAAATTTCTCAGAAATCCCGGCTACACTACATTAAACTTCGTGCTGGTTTCCAACTTTCCACAACTATATATTTTCCTTGTACTATAAATTTTTTCTAATAGATTTTATTATCGTTGATACCTATTGAAATGTTGACTCATAAAATTCTTTGACGCATGTGGTTTACTAACCACACCTTTGTAGATTAAATGAGATAAATTTACGTTCGATATAAGTTTAACTAAAACATTTATTCTCTACTACCTAAGTATTATGGACAGTAAATATACTATCCATGATACTTAGTAGATAATAATTAATAAATTAGAGAAGAAATTAACTATATCAAAAACAAGTGAACGCACTTCGTCAGAATGGAATTTAGTATTCGACCCGGTTCTAATGATGTTTTGATTTATAATTGACTAGCTTACCGCCCGCGGCTTCGCCCGTTTTGTCTAAAACCTAATAAATTATATACTAAAACCTTCCTCTTAAATCACTCTATCTATTAAAAAAACCGCATCAAAATCCGTTGCGTAGTTTTAAAGATTTAAGCATACAAAGGGACATAGGGAAATAGGGACAGAGAAAGCGACTTTGTTTTATACTATGTAGTGATGATGATTACCAGTTGAAACGAACATAAGAATTGCTTGTATTCTTCGCCGCATATGTGAAAAAGTCAAATCTCCCAATAAATAGTGCAGTAACAGCGGATTTTGGTCAGCAAAGCAAACAATATTACTACAAAAACTGCATTAACTTTTCAAAACACGCATACAAGATAAGTCTAATTGATCAACCGCAAGACGGATGACGAGTCAACTCAGACTGTGGTCATTGAACCAAGACGTGATTGCTTGCATATTACAGTGTGATCTCAAAGGATTTTAACCGCTCGAAAAAAGGACATAATTGAGACTGGTTTTGTAAGAAGGAAAGGTGACCAGCTATAAATATTTAGCAAAGAAATGATTGGCAGCAATGACGTAAATAAAATTTAGAACACAAATAATTTTACATCACATGCATTCTTGTGGAAGCTCTATCTATTTAGATGAATAGTGTACCTAAATACGTAAACGAAATGAAATACACGAATATTTCAACAGATCCCAAACTGTCACCCTCTTTATTTATTTGGTTAATAAATAAGAGTAAAATTTAGGCTTGATTCCGTTCATTTTTGAAACTCTGTAGATGTACAATTGCCAGGTTTATGGACTTTTAGATGTTGTACTTTAAATATAGGCATTGGATATTATTGAGAAAGACATGTAGGAACTAGAAAGAGGTAGAGCTATTCAATAATAAAGGTTTTTCCATCCATAGGAAGAAGTACGATAGTAGGTACACTGTAATTTGTATGTTGACACTGCAACGCTAACCTCTGATATTCCTAACTGCACATTAATATTCAAATAATTAATCAATACTAATTTTTTTACTACCTGTAAGCATATACAAAGACTACGATTGAAAACACGAGCATGTTTTGCAAAACAATAAGATAAATGCGAATTACAATACAATAGTGAAACAATATCAGCCCTGTACAACGCAATCCGAGATTCAATCAATGCATGATGTCATTTTGTCTGTCTCTTGTCACAGCAGGAATATCTCGCCCGGTTTGACATACGTTTATTTTTAATGCTAGTGCACTTAGTTTTTAATGGCTTAACTAATGTTTCATTTATATTGATATAAAATGCGTTTGTATTGCTTGCAATGAGCAATTAATTTTAATGTTTATAAATTATCATACTATCTGCTCGCAGGATAAATAACCTAATACATTGATTAAAATATCATAAGTGAACCAACACGTTTTTATTCCAGCTTTTAGCTTTTATATCCTTACTAGTCAAGCCCCTGCGGTTTCACCCGCGTGGCTCCCCTCCTGTTGGTCTTAGCGTGATGATATATAGCCTATAGCCTTCCTCGATAAATGGGCTATCTAACATCGAAATAATTTTTCAAATGGGACCAGTTGTTCCTGAGATTAGCTCGTTCAAACAAACAAACAAACAAACTCTTCAGCTTTATAATATTAGTATAGATTTGAACGGATTTTTAAAAACTTCAATAAGGCATGTACCTAGGTCCTAGATGCGGTAGCGCAAGGGCTTTTAAAGATTAAATTTAGTAAGCTCATCTCTTAAAAACAAATTTCATAACGAACTTAAAACTGGTATCAACCGGTAATTGAATAACAAACTCGATTTAATAAAGTTAGCAGGTTATGGGTTTATGGGACGAGTCCAAATCACAATGACCTGACCTTTACTTGCGCCATCTGTTCGCTAGAGATAGTAGAAATAATATTTATTAGACAGGTAACACCGAGGTGCGTGTCGAAAGGAGTTTTGTAAGTGAAGCAAAATGTTTAAATGTATGTTAATGTATGCGGGTTTTTTGTTGGAGATCGGTTGAGAATATTGTACAAATGTTCATGCCTTCTCTTAGGATTGTGTAGTTTGTAAATTTGTTCTTCATAAAAGAGTCTTTATCTAAAATACCAACTTATGTATTTTCACATCATTTTTAGGGTTCCGTAGCCAAAATGGCAAAAACGGAACCCTTATAGTTTCGTCATGTCCGTCTGTCCGTCTGTCCGTCTGTCCGTCTGTCACAGCCGATTTACTCGGAAACTATAAGTACTACAGTGATGAAATTTGATGGGAATATGTGTTGTATGAACCGCTACAAAAATATGACACTAAATAGTAAAAAAAAGAATTGGGGGTGGGGCCCCCCATACATGTAACTGAGGGATGAAATTTTTTTTTTCGATGTACATACCCGTGTGGGGTATCAATGGAAAGGTCTTTTAAAATGATATAAAGTTTTCTAAAAAACATTTTTCTTAAAGTGAACGGTTTTTGAGATATCAGCTCTCAAAGTCGTAAAAAGTATGTCCCCCCCCCTCTATTTTTATAACTACGGGGTATAAAATTCTAAAAAAAATAGAGGTGATGCATGCTAATTAACTCTTTCAACGATTTTTGGTTTGATCAAAGTATCTCTTATAGTTTTTGAGATAGGTTGATTTAACTGTAATTTATTATATTTGCTGCTACGGAACCCTTTGTGCGCGAGCCCGACTCGCACTTGGCCGGTTTTATTTTTATTTAGAATTAGTAAACTCCGCACACTAAACTTCTCATAGCTAAAAATATTTTATAAAAGTATATGGTCGGTTTAAATTACTGATAAAGTCATTTGCATCAATGTTTTTACCACAGTTTTTAAAGTGAAACTTTTATTACATCGTCTCAAACTTTTTGGTCTGTGTAGCGCATGTCGCGTGTATCGCGGCTGCCGAGTAGGTGTACCTACTCGGCAGCCGACCGTCACGCGACATGCGCTACACAAAGCAGTGTTCGGAACCGTTCGAACAGTTTCACTTTTACCGTGGTTTCATAAAACCACACAACATTTTTTAGTCTTTGGCTTTTTTATCATAATTAATAATAATAATTTTAACTGTCACATATGCAGGTGATATGAGACTTCAGCCTGTCTTTTCAGGAGTAGAGCGCTACAAAAGTAAATATGTAGGTATGTATGTATGATTAACATGTACTACTTTATATATGGATTGATATTATCGTAACATATTATGATCTAATATTTAGTTATGTCCATATAATAAACAAGTAGTGGGCGATTTGCGTCATTTACCTATTCATTGTAATGCATTGCATTCCGCCTTATGATAATGTGTTAAATGAGAATATTATATCATGGCATGATTAATTAAACATGCATTGGCATAATTATGAGGTTGTTTGATTACTTGTATATTATATAGTTTATAATTTATATTGGATAATGTTTGAAATTGACGAATTAAATACGGATAGACTTGTCAATTTTGATAAGGTAACTGTGAATAAGATGATTAATCTGTTGCGATTTTATCTTTGTCAGAATATGGTCACCCAGTTTGTCGTCGTATGAGGGCTATCTTTAGATAAATATGTAAGATGTTTTGTTCTAAAAACACGAAGGGTTTGTAGGTTTTTGCTATAAAAGAAGGATCTGGATTTGTGGATAAACAGACATTCCTGTCTCGGGTTATTAAAAAAAACACAAAATAAATAAAAATTGATGAACTGCTTTAACGTAGGTAGGAATCTATAAGTTAGACCGTACGATTACCATATTTGCATGTGGTACATATTTTTATAAATTTAAAATATTTCTAAATTGGAAACAAGTATCTAACTGACCAAATAACAAATAAATTAACAGCGAACAATTATTATCTGTAACTAATCATGCATAATTTACTATAGATTTGAATATACATACTCGCAGACAAATTGCAGCCATTTTAACTGAATATAGTATAATGATATTTCCTCTTCATACATTCGTGAAACTGGCGCTAAATTATTATGCAAATATCGTGAATAAAGGCGTATAATTAAGTCGTGTGGTGTATTTGTTCTCGAGGTTTCCTCGACGTACGTGATCGTGGAACTAAGTCAGGTCCCTTGTTAATTTGTTAAGGACTGACAAATAAGTGTAGATGTTTGAATGTGTTTCGTACTGCAGCTTTATGCTAAATATTTGCACAAATTAAGCATTTGAGCAAATTCTCTTGTATGCATTGAAAATGAAGACAAGATGTCTTTACTGATGTTTGACTTATGAGTTATAAACACCGCTTATTAGATTCAAATAAGATGCGTGGAGATTAATAAAATATCATATCCTGCAGGCTGATGATTAGTCAACTAAAAGCACGTGGCAAAAAGTAAACTAAATATAAACTGCATTGTTCTTAAAAATAAACATTACATTATCCACACTTTTGCTCGCCCTGGCTCTACTATGGTAGAACCGAGATAAAAGCTCTATGATTCTGAAGCTCTATGACGTTTCTTTTTTGTTTAATTTAATTTTATAGATATATTGTATAGATATCGCCTAATTTATTATTAATTTCTGTGAATGTAGTGTTCATCTGTAATTGTTGTGTATAATAAGTTATAAATCCTATTGTTACTGTTTAACGCGAAAGATACGTATGTAACAACTGTTGATGAACCTTTTTAGTAAATAAATAAATAAACGATGATCGACTAATATTTAATATTGATTTAATCGATTAAGCAGTTTTCCGTTTATCCATCACAATCAATTTACCCAACCTCCTTATTATTAATGAACATTAAAACATTACAATAGAACGTTGATTTTATAACACGTAATCCAACGAGTCAGTCTATGCTGCGTAGTCATGTAGGCGCATATTTAAAGCTGTCCCGTGCCATTCAAGGAATGATATAACTTAATATATTCGCATACCAGTCCAGGAATGGCGCTTGTCATCTAATGGACTACATGATTTGTATAAATAAAACGCTGGGTATTTTCCGTTCATATTGGATTAGCTGTTAGATTGATTGATGTTAACTGTAGTAGAGAACGCTGTAGATATAAGCAAAAATATATAAAATAACTGCTTATTTGAGAATACAAAGTTCAGTGAATTTTGTATCAGAAATAACAAAAAATATTCAATGATCGAAATCACTTAGTGTAAAAATCTGCAATAGGTAAATACTTAATATTTTTAGAAGCAAAAATTTTCTGAGAATTTATATTTGCATCAAGTAATTAATAAATGTGTAATTGTTATTAATTACTCAATTTGTGAATGTTAAAATATTAAATGAACAACACAATCTTCTAACGTTATTATTACGTGGCCACCGCGCCATTGACCGATATTTTAAATTTATTGTTCGTGTTGCATTTCCTAAAATTATACGTGCACTAAATTATACAATATATTTTATTTTGTAACGGTACATTACTTTTAATTTACCAGATGTCAGCGGAATTGAGTTGTAGCCTGTATGTGCGTATGTGGTAATTGGGATCGTTGGTTAATCAGGTTAATCAAGATGATTAAGAAATTGGGAATAGTTTTGTAAACTAAGTTGTTTATTTTATTAAATACTAGCTGTGCCGCGCGGTTTCACCCGCTGTCTCCGCTCCTGCTGGTCTTAGCGTGATAATATACCTATAGCCTATATTACTCGTGGATAATGTAGCTATCGAATGGTGAAAGAATTTTTAAAATCGGTTCAGTAGTTTATGAGCCTATTCATTACAATCAAACAAACAAACAAAGTATTCCTCTTTATAATATTAGTGTAGACTTACATTACTTATGATTTCATGTGTAATATTTTCTTACAAACATATGTTTTATTTTATGCCTCGAAGAAGCCACGAATGCCATGCCTGTCTATAAATTGCCTTGTTTATACTATGTTCGTGTATCGCGTTTAGTGTATCCTAAATCCTAACACTTATTGTAAAGAGAATAAATGTGCGTTTTTGGCATTTTATTCACTCTATACCTATCACGTACTTCTCTACTGTTCTTTATCCAACAATCATGCAAATTAGCTATTTCAAAACTTACAGAAGCACTTAAATTTTATGTATCTGCACCAATTCACTAATTGGTTTCCCGTCACATCGCATATGACGAAAACTTTCAAAAGCGTGTGACTTTTGTTAAACAAATTTTATCAATCACTATGTAGTCGTAATATGAACGTAACAACCATATAACAAACTGATGTAATTGCCATTTCGACATAAGCTACCGTCTGACTGCTAATTGCTCCCACGTTGTTATGGCCATTTTATAATCTCGCTAATACATTTTTATCAAATGTAATACAAGTTACATGGGTCGTTGAGAGTGTGATGGACGGCGTTGTATAATTCTGTTGAAAATTTTGTGGTTCATTGTGATGCATAGTTATTAACTTATTAAATAAGACCTCATTTTCATGATGATAATCATTTTTTGTTAAAAGGATTCCAAGTTTTTCATTTATTAAATATTATAATACCCAGAGTTTTAGCTATGAATGAATATGCCTTTTTTCAAGTGATAAAATCTAGTCTAGAAGACCACGCATGGTCCCCGGGGAAGAAGCATTGGGTTCACAGACATATATTAAGTCTTGATACATGTCTGTGAGTGGGTTCCTACGAGCTGCTCAATTATTTAGTAGATAACAAGGGTTATCTGCTAAATAATTGAGCATCGATTGCCACGTAACAATCCACCAAATACAAATAATTAGGTAACTCGATGTCAAGTAAGAATTACATAACAAACTAATAATTTCGAGCTTTACTCCATTTGCCTCATTTCAAATGTTTTTCAAAACTCGCAAAACGAATAGTAATTTAAATATCAACTCTATGCTGATCTGACACGGTTCAAAATACACTGCAGATGAATTCAGGAAAGGATTTTGGTAGTGTACCATACGTAACTTCCTTGAATGCGGTCTGAATGCTCTTCAGTTTGAAGACAGTCGTGAGTTCGTAATGCCTGTGAAATTTGTATTGCCTTGATATTTTAAGGCAATTAACAACACATAAAACAACAAATAAAACTTTGGCCTCATCAGATGGAAATATATGCATTAATATATATTTCGCAGAGTACATAAACATCGTTATTTTTATATAATAGGTAGGAAATATTGAGGTAAAATCGAACTGTGGGCAAAGGAAGAGTTATTCCATTACGGACTAAGCGAATTGAATTTAAAAAGTGATATTGTAATGCAAACAAATTTTGTGGTTACCCTGTTAGACAATAAATTCTCATTATCTTCATGATTCACTTTCCACAAAATTGTAATCTTCTGTGTTGTAACTTGTAATGTAAAAAAACTTGATTTAATCTTGATACTAGTTATTTATCGTAATATTTTGTACATCACATCTTCAGAATCTTTAAATAAATAATCAAAATGATTTTTATTTTTAATTGTTGGGTAGATAGACCATGGTGGATCTCAAACTCAGGATCTAACCCAACAATTTTCAGTCTTATTACACTAGATTTCGCCATAACCCGCATAGTTCCCGTTCCTGTAGGTTTTCCGGGTAAAAAGTAGCATAATATATTCTGTGACTTCAGCTCGTCCTACCTACATATCAAAGTTTCATTGTAATCGGTTCAGTAGTTTTTACGTGCATGAATAACAGACATCCATCCATCCTCACAAACTTTCGAGTTTATAGTTTATACATAATATTACATAGTAGGATTAAATCCCATCACCCAGACCTTGTCGAAATATAGCCAAGTTTTATTCTAATAATTCCATATTCAATGAAGCGACATTCAGTTAATCTGGGCAACTAACCTTCGTCTAGATTACGGCTATTTCAATAATAAATTTGCGGAACAAACAGTCTATTATTGCTTGATTGAATACTTGTTCCGGACGTCACGGTACTTACGATTTACTCAATGTGAATTGTAAAGAATTTTCAAGTTTATGTTATGACGAAATGGCGTTCTTATTTGCGTGTGTGTTGCTTGTTTTATGTACGTATTTATTATGTAAATTGACTTATCTATAAAAAATTGAGATACCTTTATGGAAGGAGAGTTAGTTACACATACATATCTATACTAATATTATAAAGCTGAAGAGTTTGTTTGTTTGTTTGTTTGTTTGTTTGAACGCGCTAATCTCGGGAACTACTGGTCCGATTTGAAAAATTCTTTCGGTGTTAGATAGCCCATTTTTCGAGGAAGGTTATAGGCTATATATCATCACGCTACGACCAACAGGGGTGGAGCCACGGGGGTGAAACCGCGCGGAGCAGCTAGTGTAACAATATAATATACATGTATAAGAAGATGTAAATGCTTATCTCTAGTTTGTTAAGTAATATTACACAATAGAAAATTTACTCACATTCAATTTTTACGCAAAATTGGGATTAGGAGCAGACTTCCAGAATTAACTTGGGAAATTATTAACAAAAATAAAAACTTTAAGGTTAAGAAATAAGTAACATAGCGACTGAGAGTCGCGTAATAATATTCTAAAGTGCACGCCAGCCAAGCTGAACACATAGATCATTATAGTACCTATTTCATAGATCCCATTATGAACTCATAGCTTCGTTTAAATGTCTGCTAAAGCGCAATATTCTAAACAAATCAAAAACAAGTTTCATTTATAGCGGTCACTATGGCTATTTCGTCAACGAGCACTTCCTATCTATACCTATTAATTATTATAAAGCTGAAGAGTTTGTTTGTTTGTTTGTTTGAACGCGCTAATCTGGAGAACTACTGGTCCGATTTGAAAAATTCTTTCGGTGTTAGATAGCTCATTTATCGAGGAAGGCTATAGGCTATAAATCATCACGCTACGACCAACAGGAGAGGAGCCACGGGGGTGAAACCGCGCGGAGCGGCTAGTATAAAACACAAGCTGTCTCGGCAAACGCTGTTCTGCCCGTTGATAACACACGTTATCTATGAACGTTGATATGCACACAAAATTTTATGAAAATCGGTCAGGCCGTTTCAAAGGAGTTTAACTTCAAGCACTACCACACGAGAATTTTACATATGAGATATTCTGCGCAAAACATAATTTACGTAACTGGTTCGGAAATTAGACCAAAAAGGTGGTATACAAACAAATTGGTCACAAATGGAGGAAGTGCTTGGGTATGCAGAGCCCATCGGCCGCACTTTCAATGCAAATGGCTCGGTAACTGTACTTAACTGTGATGTCAATTGCCAATTCGGATGTGGACTAAGGAGGGCGAATAAGCAGTTGAAATCAAATGTTTTATTTTGATTATGGAAGTGCTTCTGGAATCTTTCGCATAATACTGTGACGGTTATGCAAAAAGTATTGTTATTCTAGATGATACATTCAGACCTCATACAGGACAGATATAATTTCTGTTTTAAAACTTCAATTAAAAATAAACAAAAAATTCGATTAATTTTTTCATTTCATTAATATCTATGCATGGCGGAGGAAGTGAGAACTGTGAAGCAAAAGATTTGCAATCCAAAATAACTATCATGGTTGTCTATATTTTGAGTTGCATTTTGATAAGATAAAGTAATTCAAAAGAAATTTCTCATAATTTTAGTAATTAATTTCACGTATAATACAATCATGAAACTCTTAAAACCTAATCATAAACGAAACGAAACTACTACCAGTATTACACTAAGAAACTATATAATAACATAACACATGATATCAAAAATACAATTAAATAGTTGATAACGAGCACGCAGACATGTTCCGTGGCTTTCGACTTTCTCGAGTTTAATATTCCTCGTGCGCTTGAACTCGGCTCGAATTAGCACCTGCCTATTTGATTCTGTCACTTTCTGGATAAATATTTATAGGCGGCCAAGTGTGGACACAGATAAAAAATGGATTAATGGATAAAACATAACGAAAAGCAATCATTTACTAATTTATGTAACTAATTTGCTAAATTATAACTACTCAGAGGCTATTCATTGTGAAATACTTCAAGACGGAAAGCTGCCTTTGCATATACTGTGTGTTTATAGACCACCAAAGACAAACAAATTGGGATTTGTGAAGGAAATACTATATACTTTACTTAGGTAATAATGTGGAAACAGGCTATTATATTATATGTTTTCATTTACAATGTTTTGACTGCTTTATGTTCTAAATGCTATAATGGCTGCCAATGTAGGACAAGTCATGGTTTCGACCATAGGTACTGACTAATTTGATTTGATATGCTATTATAAAACCTCTTTCATTTCCTTTTTTTTATATAAAATTTCAAATTATTGGTTTAACTTCTTCTTGTATTTTTTCCTACATTAATAAGGTTTTAACTTAATTATTCTTTACAGATACTGCAATGTCGAACTACGTAGCAACAAATCTTCAGCGGAGTAACAGTTTATCTTGGCGGTCAATTAACACTGAATGCGTAAGTTAGTCTGTAGATCATTTATACGGCTTCATTTAATTCCGATTGATTAAAGATACCCCGCTAAGTAATAGATTGTTCTATCATCTACTTAAGTCCTTAAGCCGCTCTGGTCAAGGATCAATTATAAGGCTTTACAAGGTTAAGTAGAAAGATCCTTCTACTCAGTTTGAGTTCTGAAACAGAACATAGGTGGATACTGCTTTAAAATGGGTATTTTTCTTGTTGACACTAAAAAAGAAATAATTTGGAAAATCCAAAAGTGCACGCCTCATAATTTTTTTTTA
>CAJQZN010027084.1:0-10739 GCA_907164685.1 Colias eurytheme
TCCTACATGATACAAAGCTCAAGTATTTTATTATTCAAGCAGCAAGGAACAAAAAGGCTACATTATTAATGTTTCCCAGGATTGATGTATGATCCGTTTGTAGAATACTCAATTTGACCTGAAATGCTACAAAATATCCAGTGAATCTAAAACAAACTTGATAAACGACGCAAGCGTGTTTATATCGCTGTTGATTTGACGAGATTTTCAATGCTCTAAGCGACAAATAAATAGTGGAATGGATAGCAGGATTTTGAGTAAAATGGGGTGTGTTTTATTAGGACAGCACTAAAAAGAATATGCTTTTAAACAGCTTTGGAATAATGTAGTTTTCTGTGGGTGAAAGAATTACCAGAACTTGTTAAGTAGTTCTGGAGCTTTTTCATAAAAATAAACATGAAACGGTGCTAAAAAACAGTCGTTAAGAAAATATGCCATTATTTGTAAATCAATACATTCTAAACCGATTAGCCCTTGCTAGCTTTGCAGACAAACATAAAAAAATACAAATTATGGCAATACTGCAATCGAATTGTAATTAGGATCTTGAGGTAAGAAAATATTTACTTTATAAAATATTCGTAGTTCTAAACATATTCCATAAAGTAAAATAACATAATATAAAACCAAAGGAATTTCGCTTTAAGCATATTTTATGACGATGTCGCCAAAAATATAAGTCGTAATAAATTATTACATTTGGCAATACTTTCTTGGTATTTACATATTTCTGTCAGAGATAAAACAATCTCGTCTACTGAATGTCACGACTATTTTGCGTTCGATTCCAAAATGTGTCGAGAAAAAAATCGTATAAAAGTTTCATTTTTAGTTTATATCGTTGACAGTATATACAATTGAAATCTCAGTATTAAATAGGTACTTAATGGCACGGTCTGGGTGTGTTTAAAATGATATGATATGTGCCCCTCGTTCAAGTTTTTATTAAGAAAGTTAATGTTCTCATATGAACTAATGAATAATACATAGATTTATGCAATTATTAACCAAACTCGGCGTAAAGTATTTTATGATTGAGTAAAATATGTTGGTAAGCGCATAACTCGAGAACGGCTGAACCGATTTCGATAATTCTTTTTTTATTATATTCCTTGAAGTACGAGGATGGTTCTTATGTAGAGAAAACGTAAACATGTACCACGAGCAAAGCCGGGGCGGACCGCTAGTTTATAATATTTTCACGTAAAGAACATTGAGAATTTCGGATAACTTGAATTATTGTATAGTGGTACTATTTAGTATAATTACTTATTATATTCAACCAAAGTCTTGTATATCTTTTATTAAGTATCTGTTCGGGATAAACTCAAAAACTACTGCGTCGATTTCCACCCTGTTCTACCAAAACATAGATGCTCTCGAGGAAGATTGTATAATATGGTAAGTTTAAAACAACGCGAAGCGAGAAAGCTTGTGAAATAATAAGTATACCGTAACTAGTTCCTTTGTCTTTAACTATTTAGTAGTTTGATGTCTGTAACTGAAGGTATTCTGTGTGTATCAATCGAACTTTGTTGGTCTTTACAAACGATGTGTATAAATATCTTATGGTGCTTTTACATCAAACGAACATAGAATTAGGGCTAAAGCATTCTTTCGTGATCTTTTAATGTAAACGAAAACTCGTATTCAGCGTTCTTTAGTCTTAGAACATTGCATAGAATCTTTTCAAATAAAGTAAGATCAACGAAAGAATGCTATATCCTTTTTACACTGAAACAATTTGACATATTGGGGTTAGAATGAGCATTCGCTCGTTTGTTTTAAATACCCCGTTACAAGACATTCCCATGCGCTGTTATAACTTATATTCACGATCAAATGCATTCAAAATTGCTCTTTAACAAACAGACAAAATGTCGAAAATTTTACACACTATAGATTCCTATAACTAGATAATATATTTTGCACAATACATATCACAAGATTCAACTCAAGCATTCAAAATTGCACCCTATCCCATAGGTATAAAGTTCAATTATTCTCTACTGAAATGCCCAAAATGTAGCTAATAAAATATTTATTCCAGAATAGTCGATGATGTGTTAATAAGTCTTGAGACTCCGATCTATTGAACGAAGCGGTTCTTGCGGTCGCCTTTGATCTAAATATAATTTGTTTGCAAATTTCAAAGCTCCGTGATGTTACGAAATTTTTTGGGCCTAAAGGTTTTTTTATGAAAGTTTATTGAGATGTCAAGTTTGAATTTGACCTTTCGAAATAAGTTTAAAATGTTAAAAAAATTATACCTACCTATTTCAATCTGAGTATGGTCATCGCTCTATCTCCATAGGTCTAAAACTTATTCTTTAACGAACAATTTCCTGAAGTATCTATGTACATAATTTGATGATGAGAATGTACTATGACGTGACTATGACAAATATAATTAAGTGTATATCGGTCAATTAAGGAAAGCTGGCATATTCACAGTACTCACACTTATGCAATTTTACTTACAGTATGTTCAAAAATAAATGCGACTCTAGTTTCATTTTAGACTTGAATTGTAAAATGGGTGCGTTGTAGATAAATATATGCAAATATAATTACTTATGAAAGCTCTCATAATTTACCTGTAAAATTATACTTTAAAAGTAAATCAATTGATGAAGTTAATTATTTATTCTAATAATAATCAATTGGACAAAAGTATTAATAATCATTCAATTATCAAATAATTATTAAATTTCAGGTCATAAAAACAATACAAATAACACGTGCGCTTACTCCCAACACACGGATGGTTGTTTTGATAATGATTTAAATAACGGACGTCTTCTGCAGTTGCGGAGCAGTCTTGTCCTGTCTTTGGTCGAGTAAAGATATCTAAGAAATATTATATTTGTAGTACGTACGTATAATACATACCAATACGCGTTAACAAATATGTGTTACATGTTTATTGTATAATTTTCACACTATTGGTTTTAAACTCAAACTCAAACATTTATACAATAATTAGACTTCTTCTAGAAGCACTTTTGAATCGTCATAACAGTTTAACAGTTTTAACATCTACCACCAATTCAGAAAGCAGTATCTATAGAGAAGAAGAAGAATCTATTTAATCATAATCGTAATCTTCTACTTCACTGAAACTTTCATCGCTCGAAGAACTCGCCGTCGGAATTTCTTAATGTTATTATAAATGAGTCAGTGTAATTATCTACTTTTGGTTCTAATTGAATATATTTTTCCTCATGTTCTCGCGTCTTTCTCCAAACGTCACTAAACATATCCAGACTAATAGCATTTGCTTCCTTTCTAAATAATTCTTCCACAGTTTTCAAGTTAAAGTTCACATTTTGTGATGCTACTTTCCCTTTAATTATGCCCCATAGTAACTCTATTGGGTTGAGTTCTGGATGGTATGGTGGAAGGCGCAATACACTATGTCCATGATCTTTGAGGATTGCATCAAGTAGGTAAAAATTGTGTATAGTTTGGCTTATTTTTTTTAATAATGTGATAACTCTGATTATTAATTAGTAATTTGATATTTGAAAAAAAAATGCCGATTTTAGTCAAAATTTATATTTTTCTAACAATATTCTTATCATCCAAATTTCCACCTTGGTGAGAAAAATTGACATTTCTAATGAAAATGAACAAAAAATTAAATGATTTTATTAAATACTGTAAAATAGTCTATAATAATTCTTCCATTTACTGTATCACAAAATTCTTCATAGATTTTTAGATATTCGTACTACACCAATTACATCACCCTGTATTTATAAACAATTGCAAAATATGACACATACATAGGCCGGGAGATACTGACACAAAATTTCGGGTCATTTGTAACAGAATGGCGGTTCTACAGAGGTCTTATTACGCTATGACTAAAAGAAAAATGATGGTCAGAACTCAGAACGCTGGTACCGGCGGACTAGTCGCGTAGGCGTTAGTCGAACTCGTCGGATAAATAGCGAAAGTCAAACGATTTGTAACACAAAAATTTTAGAATTTACCGATAGCCCATAAAAAAGATGTAGGCGCCAGGCGGTAGTGTCATGCCATACTTTTCCGGTGTAACTTACAGCCCCCCATACCGACGCGATGCGTTGATTTAAAAAAAAAACAATTCAACCATTTGTACCAGGCTAACTTTTGCACAGGTAATCATCATCGTGCAGACATTTACGAAAATCGGCATGCCATACTTTTCGGACGATTCCAAATGGCCACCATACCGCCGAAAATCTGCAAAAAAAAAATTTTTTTCGCCAAACAATTTGTACCAGTATTGCATTTGGATTTTTGGAGAGTATTTGATAAAATGTGACCATTATTATATTTGCCATACTTCTAGTAGGGGGAAAAAGTGCTGCCATATTTGAAAAATTAATTTATTCGTCACGTTTCAAAAATACGACTGTACAATACGTAAAATATTTTTTTACAGTATGGTTTGTTTGTATACAATTCTACCTAGAAAAAAATATCGCAGATTGCAAAAATGGGGCGGATGATTGTAAGACTTAAGCCAAGACGTAAAAAAAATGAAAAGAATTGGCGATTTGTACCAGTACGGCATTTTTGGAAAGTATGTATATGATGCAACGTGACCATTATTATATTTGCCATACTTTTAATAGAGGGAATAATTAGTGCCATACTGCTACAAATCGTTCAAACTACGAATAAAATCTTACAATAAGAAAAAAATCTTATACACATTCGCCACCTCCCACAGGTATGGCATTATCACACTTCTATTTATAATCATTCAGGAGTTGTTGAAAAAAAATGTAGGGTGGTACAAATCTTCTTAATATACCTATACACAAGTATTAACAACATTTTCATATATTTTATAGTACCTAGTATGTATATACAATGAGTAAAACCGGTAACACTGAATATTTTCTTGTAAGTCAGCAGTTGCAGTTGCTGTTCTCAACGTCCACGTCATTAAAAGTCGCTAAAAGTCTCTATTTTCTCACAAGAATTTAGTATTTAACTTTGCATAAAAATGTTTTGAAATAGTAGATATAGGAAACCTCAATGTATAATGTACAATATAAAATAATATGTACTTATACATATTATACCTAACAAGAGCTTCGATCGTGTTGACTCGACTAAAAAAGTTTATGTTATGTAGAAAACATGTAGCTTTTGATATAATGTTTTAATTCGAAAGTACAAAAATACTTATCTTTACTACTTATAATATTAGTGTAGCTTTTATAAAAATAAGTTTTTACTCATAGCTCCATTAACCAGAGATTCTATTGATCCAACAATGAACAAACATACAAACACTTTAAGAATATTTTTTCCCTTTTTTGTGTTACATTTTTCGTCGCATGTATTTTTAATACAAGGGAAATAAGTAACCTGTATTTTATCAATTTTATCAAGGATAAATAATTGTAACACCTTACATATTTATCGTAGCAATGATAATCTCTTGATTATTTGCTATTACATAACCGAGCTATGATTAGCGTTTAGATACTATTATGTATTCTGTGCTATGAAGGCTTTCCTTGTATGTACATACCGATGAAAATGAAAACGTCTCCCCTTTTGTTGAAATTAAAATAAGTTTCGTCTAATCTATCACTAACCATGCAAAAAGCATCAAAATCAGTGGAGACGTTTTCACATGAACACGGGGCATACATACGGATTAACGAACGTTGGCAATACGGTATTTATATTGAATTTCTGTAGGTAAACATATTAAACGCGAGGATAATCGGAATGAATTCCGACAAATATTTAGTCTCGAAGCGAAATGTTGCTTCTGGGAGAATTTTGTCCTTTAACTACTACGTATAAATATCTACACCGATATAAATTGAATTGAAGATATCCTCGAAGCTTCTAAGGTTCATTGTTTTTGTGAAACGTAGTTTACACGAGTATTCCTTCGCAGTATTAATTATTATCGATATTCAATATTTTGATTCAGATATACCTACCTTAAATAATCTAAGTCCTTAAATATATTTATCTGAATATCTACTTATATTATAAATGTGTAAGTTTGTGAAGTTAACTAGATTATTTTTTTTTGCGAGGAATAGGCAAGTGCATGACCACGATCTCGTCTGCTGGTAAGCGAATGAGGTGATGTGGCCTAAGATAGAGCGCGGTTCCCTAGAAGGAACCTGTTCACTCTTGTCTTGAAGACCCCAGGTTGTACTCGTCGGATAGGATTGTTAATCTTTCAAGAAAAATCTGAGTTTACAGAGATAGATTTGTTTATAAGGCGACCGCCCGTGTCATGCAAATATTATACCACGCCTACTCTCCTACTTCTCAGCTCTCCATTGCTTTTTGGTTGTCTGGAAGAAATCGCTCATGAGCGATAGGACCGCCTACTGTACCTTAACCTCTTTTGCTGTTTTTTTATTGTCTTTCTGTCAACTATAAAGTATTTTCATTATTATTATTATAAGATCAAAAGTAGGTAGGCGTTTGAGGCCGTCTGTTAAGTTTTTGGCAGAGCAACACTAAATCATTTGGACAATCTTATAATGTTCATCCAAATCTTGCAATATATTACGCGCTTGACCGTTTCACGTATATTACGCTCTGTCACTCAAACAAACAACATGTAATATTTAATATGCGCTCAAGCATAGCAATATTCCCAGTGCGTAAAATATTCAGAACAGATAACGCAGTCAACTCGAAAAGGGTCCTTTGAGGCAAGTCAGCTGAGAATTCTGATATACACAATGTACCTATATACATCAGAACACGCCCGGGGATGTATGAAAATATTAGGGTACTTTTATAATTAGCAGGATTATCTTAATCTTCTTAATGTGTTTAGTTTTAACTATAATAATATGTTCGCTCCAGCTCTTTGTTGTTTATTTTTAAATATTTAACAATAGGTTCTATTCAAATATCTAAGCAGAGGTTTAACTAACGATTCATTAAAACCCCTTGTGTCTTTCTTGAGGTCGGAGTTTACTTACTTTTAAATATATTTTGATGTATTACGTAATGACTAATGACGTTAATATCATCACCTTTTAAATAATATCGTTGATCAGATCTGAAAGCTTATGTTGTTTTATTTTACACTAGATTTCCGCCCGTGGCTTCGCCCGCTTTTTCAAAGAAGAACCCGCATAGTTCCCGTTCCCGTGGGACTTCCGGGATGAAACCTATCCTATGTGTTAATCCAAATTACCCTCTATATGTGTGCTGAATTTCATTGTAATCGGTTCAGTAGTATTTACGTGAATGAGTAACAAACACACATATACACATCCTCACAAACTTTCGCATTTATAATATTAGTAGGATAATATTCCATATACCATAGATACGCTTATATACGTTTAGAAAAAGACTTTTAACGGGTATTAAGCGTGATTTATTATATGACTATCCCGACGTTTTGAACACGTTACAGAGAGCGTCAGCATATAATAAAATACAAGAAAACAGATATAGATTCTACCATGTATAATTGAGATGTAGTATATATTCAGGAAATGGACCGAGTAGGAACACTTCTGTGCCTTGGAGAGCAAGTAAAATACTGCACCTGATCTCTCTTCCTACTTTTCGAAGCTATCCCAGTGGACTATGGTTAGATATATTAAGTAAGGGAATATATAAAGAAAGGAATATCTTATTACATGTATGTAATTACGTATATAATTAGAATTGAATATATTAATTTATTTAACACTTTGATGTACCACACCAAGTTAAAAATATTCACAAGTATACAAAAACGGATTAATCCATACTAATATTATAAATGCGAAAGTAACTCTGTCTGTCTGTCTGTTACTCAATCACGCCTTAACTACTGAACCAATTTGCATGAAATTTGGTATAGAGATATTTTGATACCCGAGAAAGGACATAGGATAGGTTTTATCCCGGAAATCCTACGGGAACGGGTTTTTCTTTGAAAACGCGGGCGAAGCCGCGGGCGGAAAGCTAGTACATATATATATATTATCTACTAGGTAATGATTTGATTGTCCAGTGAGTGGTTGTCATTATTATTCCTTACATAATAATTATGTTATGTTAAGATATCGCATAGTAATAAGCAGCTATTATAATAGTATTATCATTTAATATTGATTTAGTTCATTATTCCAGTATATTAAAGAAATAAAAGTTATTTTAATTATAAAGTTATTTAAAAGTCCTTTAGATTTTGGCAGTTTCAGTGGTACATAAATATATATTAAACGATAATATAAATCAAATTTTGCTTTAAAATGGAGTAAGATAACTTATTTTAGGATAGCAATTCTTCACATACCATGAAGCTATTAGCGTTAAGTTGAAAACATTACAATGCCTAATTTGGTATAACTTTGAAAAAATTCAACAATAAATCCCTACTATATAATATTATAAATGCGAAAGTAACTCTGTCTGTCTGTCTGTTAAGCTTTCCCGCTCTCCGCTCTACCTCTCAACCGATTTTGATGAAATTTGGCACAGACAATCTTTCATCAAAATACCACGCGGGCGAAGCCGCGGGCGGAAGCTAGTAAAGAATAAAAAATAAAAATAAAAAACCTTTTTATTAAAAGCCTGTTAATATCCGAGAAATAGGGAACAGTTGAGGTGACCTGTATAACCTACTTTCATTCCTACTATTATAATACTCATAAAATTGCATCTTTTCGAAAGCACACGCGTCATTATGATTCCCTTAATGAAAATTGTATCAATTTCTGAAAACAACATAATATCTTGTGTTGTGGTAATTCTTATTTTCTTTTATAGGTTTAAATTTTTAGTAAAATTTAAAGTATTGGAAGACATAATTGCAACTTAAGTGCAGTTTTACTAGCTGATTTTTTTTTGTAATGCAGATTGCAAGAGCAGATTGATTAATTGATTTTTCTCCATAATTTTTTTTCGTAAAAAAGTCAAATCTTAATTTCTCCTTCAATCATTGTGTGATTAAAAATCTTTACATAAAAGTGCATTTAGCAGAATACCAAAAATATGTTTTAAATACGAATGAGTATAATTCCTGAGATAAGCGCGTTGAAATAAACAAAAACTATCTCTATAGAAATCAAATTAAGCTTCTATATACAAAATGCTCAAAAATCATATTATTACTCAAAATAAGCTGGACACAAAGAGGATTTACGGAATACAAAGAATAATAAAAGGAGAAATGTAATCACGCAATGTAAGCTTTTATAACAGACTTATCACAATTAATATTATTAGAGAAATACCAAAATATTCTTCATTTTTCGAGTAATAAATATTTCTTGTGATATTAAAGATGAACAGATAAATCGTACATACAAAACGTATGAATAAAAGGATATTAATACAATACAAGAATGGGAATAAGAAGATATTTTTGGCATGTTGTAATACGAAATAGTAGCCTTAAGCCTAACAATGCGGTTATTTATTTATCTTTATGTAAAACTAGCGGTCCGCCCCGGTTTCGCCCGTGGTACATAATATTTACGTTTTCTCTACATAAGAACCATCCTCGTACTTCAAGGAATATAATAAAAAAGGATTATCGAAATCGGTTCAGCCGTTCTCGAGTTATGCGCTTACCAACACATTTTGCGATTCATTTTTATATATAAGATTGAGGAAAGTTTTCGTAGATGAATAACTTATAAACAATATACATAATATATTAAATTTTACAGAACTAAACCACAATTAAACAGAGAGAATAAAACTCGATGTATTGATGTATAAAATATAAATAAAAGGGATGACATAACCTACTCGTCAAAAGAAAGTTTGTAAGTAACAAACTTTCTTTTAAAATTTACTTTTTCATTGATAAGTCTACATGATTTTATGTCGAATCTTAGGAAAACTGAATGTTCACTCCACACAATATTAGCTTTGTATCAAAGCAGATGCTTTATAAAAACTATAGAGAATGTTATCAGTACTTTGTTACAAAGGGCTTACGAGGAAACTCTCCATATTCCAGGTATTTGTAAGAAAGTTAAAGGTTCTTTTTATATTTTTTGGTTTTAGAAAACTCTACTTCTTGAGAATATTGACGCTTCGGAAATGTTGTGTTAAATTACATTATCTTCTATTATTTACGAGAGTGTAATATAACACAAACATAATTAATTAATAATACGTAAAATATTAATAGAGAAAAGGAAATAAATACCTACTGATTTATACGTGTTAATATTATGTTAACAATAGACTTAACCTATTATTAATTTCTTATCTCCTTTAAAAGATTACACAAGTTTTCTTACGTGCTAAAACTGCTTTCCGAAACTGCTAATGGAAGCCGAACTTATGTTGAGTGATTTTTGGTAGGAGCCTAACTTAGGGCTGCGGCATGCTAATGTGTATGAGAGGCGAAAATAATAGATAATATTGTATTATCAAGTAATATTCAATGACTCTACTTTACTTGGAAACAACATTTACGCTGTTCATTGTTTTATTTATTTTTAATTGCATAGTATAAAATATAACTCATTTATAAAATATGGAAAACTATACAATAAAAAAGCCTGTGAATACTGCAAAGTAGAGTCATTATTGCACGCCTCATAAGCGAAGCGTTGAGGTGGGTACTACTGTCACTTCGCGCAAAACATCTGATTTTTCAAACTTAAAATGTTTTTATGTATCATACATTGCACTTGAAAGATAATACATACACACACATATTAAGAAAAAACACTATTTTTAACATTCATGATATTTTTGATGTCATTTTTAGGGTTCCGTAGCCAAAATGG
>CAJQZN010027087.1:0-12914 GCA_907164685.1 Colias eurytheme
TAATCAAAAATGTATGGAGGGACGGTCGGAACATCAACCTTAACATTCTAACCTTTTCTACAGTTAAATTTAGTTGAAATACCGTTTATTGAGCTGCGGTAAAAACCTGGATTTTGCGGACTTTTTAGATTTTAGGTAGCTTTTATAGCTCGTAATTTGAATGTTATTGGAAGTATTTTTACTATGCTAACTTAAAACATCAATTTACATTTGTATAATTTTCATGTTCTCCTAGTTTGTTTTCATCGATAATATTAGACCTTAAACTAACTTCAACTTTACTGTCTCATTAAAGTAATAAACATCATCAGCCCAATTTCTTCACAATCCACAGCTGTAGTAATGAGTTGTTTATATGCCTATGATTCTCAGAAAACGTACATAAATTGTTTTTTAATTCCAATAACACCAATTTGACATTGACATTTGATGAAGCCTACAAAGTACGAAGAATTTTTGCCCAAATAAAGAATTCAGAATAATTCCAGTAAATAACATAAAATTCCAAGAATCGAAGCCAGTTCGCAAAACGATTGCAAATGCGAAGGTCATTTAAATACTGGGAAATATGTTACATCAATAAATACTTGTTTAATTACGGTTGGCAATTAAGTTTTCTATAAATCATTGACAATCGAAGAGTATAAATATAGCATATAGGAAGCATATAGGCATTTCTTGGTAAAAATGTTTTTTACTCGTGTGCAAGCGTCTATTTCGATCGAAATTCGACAACACAATAATACTTTAATAACATATTTTTAGTTTGTAAGTATTATACCTATACCTACGTACTTAATACATGTTTTACATTATCACCTATAATATAACCGAATCGAGTAGAAAACGTCCAAACACACTGTTAAATCACCTCTCCTTACCTCTAAACCAATAATACTATATATGCCATATTTCCTAATGTAAGCCATTACTTCTCTGTGGCCAGAAGCATTCACCCCTAACCTTCAACCTTGACATTTTACCGGTCATGCCATTTAACGACCTCTTAATAAAAATTATTGTAGGCAATACTACACAGCACACTTGATCATCTGTACCATTGAACTGTGAATGAAAAAACCTACACAAATAGCTTGAAAAGAAAAAACGTGGGTTTAATTTTTAACTGAACCGAAAAATTGCTTTCACGTATTCATTCATTAATTATTTTGAATAACAATGTAATTTTGTCTCGGTCAGGTCGCTGAAAATGTAAAATATTATTAGGTACATGGACGTATAAAAAAAGACGGACGGTATATCGCCTAAACATTGAGTGAAGCCTAGTAACGGCGGCAAAACATCCATGTGTGTGTGCCATGTTGCCATGGCAACAGCTATCCTGATGACAATGGCGGCTGTATTTTTTTCTATAAATTTTGCCGTAATAATTTTGTCATTAAAACATAAAAGAAATAACTTGCTTCCCTGTGGAATGTAATCCCTTGTGTTTAATTATTTAAAATTGTACTGTTGCGACACCATTTAACCACGCAAGACGGCATTTTAAATATTTTTTGTGAAACAGTGACGCAGTTAATCAGTCGGTAGTTCACGACGTAATGGCGGCCGACTAGCTTACTATGGTGAGAGTGTGTGCGTGTTTATTGTCTTTACACGATCGCTAGCTTGCTATGGTGGCTTCACGTTGTTTGTTCGTAATACGGCGTCCGTCTTTTTTTATACGTCCATGATTAGGTAAAATAAAGTAGAATTACTGAAGGATATCTTTAATTAAAGTTATTAAGATGCAGTTCCAAAGATGTAACTATATAAAGTATGTATGTAAATGAATACATTCGTAACATTTTAATTAAATAATTTACTATTAGAATATGATGTTCACGTTTTGTGTATATTCCTAAGAGTTAGCATGAAGCTCGTCTTGGCTATCCTATATAGTCAAAATCGTAACTTTAAATTTGTGAATGTCACATTGTATCTGATGTCTCTATCTTCTTCTTTTTAGTCTATTGTACTTCTATATCTACATTCCTGCTTTTATAATCCTTCTTCATCCTGTCGAGATGCTACACATGATAGCCAACGTCCAAAACATGTGTCCCAATTAAACAAGGCTTACATTAGAGAGGCTTATTTGAGATAGTTTTATCAAATTACTATTATTAAAACTGTCCGTATAATATAATTATACTTCCCACATAATGCTGAAATCTCGCAAGATGATTAATCCCGACAGTGCAGGTAATGTTCCGTGCACATTAGTTGCACCTGCAGGCACACGGGCCACACTCAGGCACATAACTCAAACTTACTATTAACTTTAATGAAACACGCTTAAAGTTTAAACTTATGAAGGAGCCGTACAGCTATGGGAACAACATTGCAACTCTTATTACGAAACTTCACTCCATTTCTTGTGGCTTCGGTTTATTTAAAAGATTTAAAGATCATTTCCCTAGAAGCACTTCACATGTGTTGCACTAATACATTTGTTTTGAAGGTATGGAATTTTAATACAGACAACTTTTCTTCATAAAGTCTCTCTCAGTATCTGACTACACCGATACGTCCTTTCTGTATTTCGTGTGTATTAGGGTTTTTACACTGGAAACATTCAAATATTGTAGTGGCGGAATTTAGAAACATAGCAATCAATAATACAATTACAGATTACAACTTTTCGATGAAAATTTTATTTTCAATACGTATACACCATTGCGGTCCTATAATGACTGGTACTGCTTGCTTAGAAATAGGAAAAGAACGTTTCAAAAACAAATATAATTACAACCTATTAACTGCAAAACGACGCTTAGAACATAAAGCACTTTATCCACAAAATAAAAGAGTATTTACATGCATAAATAGAATGGCAAATGTTCAGCAATTTAACTAGAGTCAGCAGTGCATTTCGCACTAAAGCCGTGAATGTAATAGTCCGACATCACGCCACACTCAAGCTCAGATCTGAGTGCACTTAACTAGGACTTAGCGAAAATGAGTTGTAAAATCCAGATGGAGATGTGTAAAATATTCCTTGTTAAATTATCGATTGAATAATGTAGTAGTAATTTCAAATTATAAAACTTCAGTTTAAAAATTCACGCAAAATGTAATTCGAATCGATACGGTTCTAATTTGATTGTTGCTGGTTGCTGTTTAATAGGACAATAAACGATTTTCGTAGTAAAAAGTAAATATAGAATTTTATTACCACATTCGAAAACTATTACAACCTAAAATCTAAATGCTACCTGATATTGAACCGTTTGATAAACATCGTGGTTGTCAAGTAATTTGTATTTTATGTGTAATAAATGTAGGTATTTACTTATGTAATAGCTGTGCTCCGTGGTTTCAACCGCATTGCTCCGCTCCTGTTGACCTTAGCGTGATGATAGCCTTAGCCTATAGCCTTCCTCGATAAATGGGCAATCTAACTTTACACGTCGCGTACAGTCTTTTTTTTCACGTAACTTACTTTTTACTCGCAAGTTTATAATTATCCCACATAGTCTCAGTTATCATTCATCACAACCGTGAAAGTGCTACAACAATCCTCAAAATCAGTGCAGTATAACTAAAGTAATATCAGATAAGTGCAATTAAACGTTATTATTTAAACGCGTTGCTAAGCCGATCACTCGCTGAGTCGCTCCGCTTATGACTCACCGCTCCGCTTCTGCGCATGACCTCACCGCGTGACTGTGCTTACACACTGTGCGGCATACTGACTGTACTGTACGTGCAAAACAAATTAATAAGTGATTTTTATAAAATAACTAGACTATATAATAACCGATTAATAAATTAACCATCCATTTATACGTGATCAAATAGTGTATAATTAATAAAACTGAATAATGTCTTCTCAAAAAAACTGCTCAGCCTGCCTCCTCGCAATCAGAGATAAAAACTATTTAACCTGCGCCTCAGAGAATTGTGATAAATTATTTCATCTCCTCTGCGTCAGCCCAACGGCTTTGACAACAGAACAAAAGACGCGTTTTATATGTCCTAATTGTCAAGCTACATTTAAAAAAGGCGGGGATAACTCAACAACTCCGGTGCGCACTTCTGCAGTGGAGGACAATATAACCAAACGTAAGAAAATCAGTAAATTTAGTAGCCCGCAGTCTGGTTCTATGGCTGCCGTCCAACCAGCTGGGTCTCATGACATGCAAACTCTTGCCGAAGAAATGAGACTGCTCCGTCAGTCCATGTCTAGTTTTAAAGTTGACTTGGAAAGGGTTGTTACAACACTGAACAATTACCAGGCCCAACTAGAAGGAATTTCTGCAAAAATTGAGAGCCAAGACGTGAAAATTAAACTTATTGAAGAAAAGTATCGTGAAAACGAAGATCTCCAAATAACTATATCCCAACTAAAACAACAACTCGATAATAAATCACAATCCATGCTTACCAAATCTATAGAAGTGATTGGAATTGAAGAAATGCCTAACGAAAATCCCGTGCATATTGCTCTAACCTTAGCTAATAAAATTGGTCTAAACATGTCAGAGGCGGACCTTGACAATGTTTCTAGATCCGGAACACGCAGACGGCTAGAGAAGACCGATAGTAATATCCAGGATCTTACTGCTCCTCGACCGCTTACGATCCACTTTACAAGAAAATTAAAGCGTGACGAGTTTTTAAATTCCGGTAAATCAAGGAGAAATCTCGTGAGCAAGGATATAATTGGTCAAGGCCAAGAAAGAAGGGTATACATTAACGAAAGGCTCACAAGGGATAGAAGACTGTTGTTTCGTGAAGCGCGTAAATCAGCCATTACCCACTCATTCAAATATTGCTGGATCAAAAACGGAACTATTTATTTTCGAAAATATACTGGGAGCCCTGCAATTCCAATTCAATCCTATGATGACCTCCATCGGATCTGCCCTCCCAAGTCAGACTAAAAATATAAATTTGAATAATAAGATAATTAAAAGTAAAAATTTATTATTTACAGTTTTACTAGATCTAAATTTTTATTGTTTTTTATTGTATAGATACTTTTGTCTCAATTTTTATAATGCCGATGAAGATATAAATCGGAGCTTGTTTACTGTACTAATCTTTTGTTGGTTGATTATTGAATCTGTTCTAAGCTTAAAATTTTACACTTTATTTACACTTCCTTGGTTATGTGAATATGCTATATTTGTTGTTGTTATTTGTACACTGTTGCTTGTCAAGCCCTGTATTAGTTTTAATTGTTTCGTGGTGTTTATGGGTTTTAAATGGTTAGTGGTCTTGAATCTGTCTCTGTTTGCATCACACTTTGGAACTATCTCATTCTTGGTTTTTTATTGTCTCTCTATGGTTTGCTGGAACTTTATTCTCTTTTCAAATTCATCTAACTATAAAAAACATAATAATGATTGACTTACGAGTTATACAGGACATAGATAGTTCCAATAATAAAATATGTCAAATTAAAGATTCACCAGAATTCTGCACAGATATTCTTTCTCATTCTGACCTCAATGTTATTGCAACCAACATAAGAAGTCTTAATAAGAATTTTGACAGCTTTTTAATAACTATGGCTCGTACCAAAATTGAATTTGACGTTATAATTCTAACCGAGTGCTGGCTGACTCCTCATTCTATCATCAACCAAATGTATAACTACAACTCGTTCCACACGTCAAAGCATAGTAATAGAGCCAGCGGAATAGTGATCTACGTAAAAAATAATTTAACAGCAATAGCAAAGGAACTCGAAATTACCGATTGTGTAAACCTATACATTGAAATAGCTGATTTCTTTTCAATCCTTGCGGTTTACAGATCACCCTCTTTAAATCCAAACCTTTTCCTTCAATCTTTATCTCAAACCTTACGTTATCAAAAAAACTTTCCTTGTCACATCTTCACCGGAGACATAAATATAGATATACTCCCCACATCACAAACACAAGATACTTCTTCTGAATATCTTTGTATCATGGCTGAACTAGGTTATGAAAGTGATATCAACGTCCCCACTCACAATAAAACATGTCTCGACCATATATTCACTAAAACTCAACTCGATAAAATTCCAATAGTTTGTAAATCAGATGTAACCGACCACGATCTTGTTATGCTGGGGATTAGTAACAGTAAACATAAAATCTCGAACTCGAAACGCATTCATAAAAAAATAAATATAGACGCAGTGAAGCAGGATCTTCTTCTGGTGGATTGGAGTCAGGTCCTTAATTGCAATTCAGCATCAGTTGCAGCCGAAACTTTCATGACGAATATTACCGAAATCATAGGAAAACACTCTAGTATGAACATAATCAGCCGTTCTAAAAACACTCTAAAGCCTTGGATGACTCCAGGTTTAATCCGATGTGGTAGGCACAAAGACAAATTACATTCCGAATTGCGAAAGGACCCTGAAAACCCGATAAAAAAGCGAATTTTCTCACGCTACAGAAACTTTTACATCTCTCTCTTGCGACGTCTCAAAGATGAATTCGACAGCAAAACTCTTTCTGAAAATAAAAATAACCCCCGACCTTACTGGGAAGCCATAAAACGCATAGCACATTTAAATAGCTCAAAAACTTGTTCCTCTGGCCTTTTAAATATCAAGACCGATCCTCTTGAATCGGTAAACATTTGCAACAATTATTTCTCAAATATCGGTCAAAATCTTGCTACGTCAAAGTTAAATCAATTGAATACCACGGAAGAATCTCTTGCTTCAAACTTCATTCCATCGAATTCTCCGGTTGACTCGTTCTTTTTGAATCCTACGGACGAAAAAGAAGTCCTGGACATCATTAATGGTCTTTGTAGAAATAGCGCACCAGGATACGACAATATAAATAATGATTTTATACAAAAGATACCGAGCTGCATATTGTTACCCTTGACATCAATCATTAATCTCAGCATGTCATCAGGTGTTTTCCCGGAGGTATGGAAATCTTCGATTATTACCCCGATACATAAATCTGGTCCCGCTTCTGAACCCAGTAATTTTAGACCAATCTCTCTACTTCCCAGTTTTTCCAAAATTTTGGAAAGATGCGTAAACAAAAGATTGGTCTCTTTTCTGGAATCACATAACCTCCTAGCTGGGCATCAGTATGGCTTCCGGAAAGGAAAGTCTACTGAAAATGCCGTCTCTGAGTTAGTGAACACAATAAGCTCTTCCCTAGACAGCGGGCAGGTGTGTGTCGGAGTATTTCTTGATCTCAGTAAGGCCTTCGACACCGTTTCAGTTCCAATCTTGATTAGGAAATTAGAAGGTGTCGGTATAAGAGGATGTGCACTGGATTGGTTCAGAAGCTACCTTCAGGGAAGAACGCAGCGTGTGAGAATTAACTCGTACGTTAGTTTGCCAGATCGCGTCACGTTTGGTGTTCCCCAAGGAAGCATTCTCGGACCGATCCTCTTTCTAATATATTTAAACGATCTCATTTCTCTCCCTCCTACCGATGCAAATATTATATGTTATGCAGATGATACTGCGATTTTATTTCATGGCCCGAGCTGGGCTGAAGTTTTTCATAAAAGCCAAAAAGGTATGTCCCAAATTATGTTGTGGCTTAATAATAATCTCCTCTCCCTCAATGCTACCAAGACGAAATTTCTATGCTTTCATAAAACCAGGGCATCAGCTCCTAAATCTCTCCCAAAGTTTTTCATTCACATGTGCGGTAAATCTACTCACCACGATAGCATTGGCAGCAGCTGTAATTGTGATCAAATTACCAGGTCAGATTCTATAAAATACCTTGGTGTTATACTGGACGAAAAACTCACCTTTAATGAGCATATTAACGCTATGTCAACTCGAACAAGACGCCTGATATATGTAATGAAAACTCTCAGAACCAAAGTTGATAAGCACCAACTTATGACCATATATAAGGTATTATGCCAATCATTAATAACCTACTGCATTTCTGTATGGGGAGCTGCCTCAGCCTCGGTTATTATCAAACTAGAGAGAGCTCACCGTTCCATTTTAAAAGTTATGCTGCGAAAGCCCCCATTCTATCCCACAGTGTCTCTCTACAGGGATGCTAATGTCTTAAATGTTAGAGGACTTTATATTTTACATGCAATCATCTCAATGCACAAAAAACTCTTAAAATCTAATTTTTACACAAATAAATCGAAACGGCTATTAAGAGCTCCAACCCCATTGACCAAATGTTTCTTTTCCAAACGTTTTCAAAATTTTATGTTCCCATTCTTGTATAACAAATTCAGTAAACTTGTTAATTTCCGGCAATACACATTACTCAATATTAAATCTAAATTGATAAGCATTCTAGTGTCCAAAGACTATAAGCAGACAGAACAGATCCTAAGAATACTTTAACTGTACAATTGTATAAATAAGCATATAACTTTTATTATTATTACTATGTATTACTTTAAGTGCCCATACCGTACTGATGTTCAAAGTTGCATTGTACTATACGTGTTGGACCCTATGTGAACCTCCATTTTTATTGTATAATCGTTTTATGGCCCCGCGAGACAGGCTTTGCCTAGTGCGGGGTCCGCTGTCATAATCTGTATATACTTTAATAACCTTCTTTTGGCAAATAAATATAATTTTATTTTATTTTTTTTTTTTTAACACCGAAAGAATTTTTCAAATCGGATCAGTATTTCATGAGATTAGCGCGTTTAAACAAACAAACAAACACACTCTTAAGCTTTATAATATGTTTAGTATAGATTATGGATATTGTACGTATATACTAGATACATATTATCTCAACATAATTGTCAGTTACCTAGTTTTCATACTGACATCCTCGAATAGCAAGAATACGTACACGTATATTTCAAATCTTCCAAAAGCAATTACAGTGTAATTTAAGCTCTAATCTCCTCAAGACATAGATCGAATTGCATCTCCACTTGAGAATGTACACACACTAACTATTTAGCTAAGCCTTGAGTTATATTGCACGTGCATTCTGTAAAGCACTTAGGTTTAATAGCTCGCTATAGATAAATAAATTGTTGTCAAAATTATATATAGTTAAATTGTAAAACATCGTTTTATCAATAAGCTTTTATATTCATAGGGAATCGAGAGATACTCGTCTGAAATCATAGATACTCAGAATCTCATTTAAAACTAACGTACTTTGTATCTTAGAGGTCACTTAGAGGTTTTTTGTTTTAAAGAAAGTCACCTACCTATACATAGAAATAATATAAAAACTTCTTGAATTAGATTCATTATTACAGTAGTTTCTATGAAAATAGCAATATTTTAAAGTACGCAATTAAAATAAACTAATTTCTATAGTCTTTGTCACCTTCTTAGAACACAGCTTCAAATAACTCAAAAGAAATGTAAATCCCGAGCAAAAGTAACAGATCCAAGAAGAACTTAAGATAAAAGGAAAACTTTTTATGTTGCGCAAAAGAAAAGTTCGCGACGCCCTATCTTAATGTATGAAAAACTAAAAGTACCTCCCTTTTGTATAAATTGTTACAATATTCACCTTGAGAACTTGCATAATAAATGAGTATATTAACATATTTTAATAACGTAAATTTGAATATCCCACTCTCATTTAGATAAAATCGATTTAAAGAACTCACATGTTCACACACACGCACAATATTATAAATACCATTATAAATACTTATTTTCTTAGCTGCTGCTTTTTTGTATTTAAGAACTTTACAATTACATTATATTGTTAGAATATAACGTCGGTCTGCATCGTGCAGGTATTATAGTATGTTAAAATTAATTAAATGTAGTTTTAAAAAGTAATTTCGTCATTTTGGGGCCTCCGGTTGTGGTACTCGTAATTCTGTATTGTTAACAAATAAACACATCTATTCAGAGACCATATCAACCAGCTACGTACCTCGTTCACAAAAAGCGCCTTCATAATCTCCATCCCGGCACTCGCATATGGGCCCGTCGTCCGTGCTAATACAGACCCCGCCATGCTGGCACGGATCGCGCCGCTCGCACGCGTCCCCGCTCGCGTTGGTTATGCGGGACGACTGGAACAAAGCATTATTGTTACTACTCATTGATAACTGATAAGTAAGGCTTGCGTTGGTTGTTGACGATTGGAACAATCCGTTATTATGATCAACAAATTGATAAGTCCTTATATTATTAGAAATAGAGCTGTAAGATTTTACTGGTGTGTTTAATTCTCGTTGTTGTAAACGTTAAATGCGAAAGTATGGACGGTTTGTGACACTTTCAACCAAAACTTTTGATTAGATCTGTTTAAAATTTGTTTCAGATCATTGTAGCCCGATCTCCGATTAAATAATTTAATAATTATAAATAGATTTTCATGACTCGTTGAAGCCCATTATAGTTGAACATATCAAAAATAATGAAAAATATATAGAAACAAATCAAGCTGTTGTTATGTTGTATCATGTTGTTTGAGTTTAATAGTGTATTTACGAGCACGTAATGGTGCAGTATGTAAAAGATAGTTATCAATTGGAATTTGGATATTAATGTAAATTAGTCATGCATTCATTCACAAATGGACTCTATAACAAAAATTGTATATAGACAGGAAATATTCATAAGAGCCTCTCCATTTTAACTGAAGTCACCACTCTACTCCGATCAATTGTGATCAAGATATTTATCCACAAGGGAAGTATCTCAGAGTCTATTGGGACTAAACAAATACAGCACTACCAGAGAAAAATTATCCAAGAGTTCTTTACGTAATTCCCAATTCACTAAGGTAACAACAAAACTATCAAAAATTGTTACCAAAGCTTCGTCAATATAAAAGTCGAGATATCTTTCAAAATAATTTCTTAGTTCATTATTAATAATTACATTGTACATTATTAGCGAACTTTAACTGTCTATATTTTGCGTAATAAATGTATTTATGAACATCCTAACGACGCAGTGAATGATCGTTATATGGGCTATAACCTGAGGATTATTATACGACTCTATGATATGATGTTAACGAAAACAGGCTAACATACTGTTACTAAATAAGGTTATTGTATTTTAAGGAAAGTCCCGATCGTGTGGGATTTAAGGTGTTCAAGGTTGTATGTGTTTTTGTACCCAATCAAATTCAGAATCTTTCAATTTTAATACTTCCTACGTTGTTATATTATTGACAATTGGTGGGAAGATTCAATCGGTATAATTTATAAAGCGCGTCACACACGGTGAAGATACTATAATATTTTATCTTAAGATACTGTAATATTTTATATTACAGTATCTTAAGGTATCCGGTATCAGCTTTCTGACCATCATTTTTCTTTTTGTCATTGCGTACTAAGACCCCTGTAGAACCGCCATCCTGTTACAAATGACCCGAAATTTTGTGTCAGTGTTTCGGGTCATTTGTAACAGGATGGTGGTCAGAACGCTGATACCGGATACCTTAAGCTACTGTAATATAAAAAAATATTATAGTATCTTCACCGTGTGTGACGCGCTTAAGTCAAGTATAAGTATAGGCTATAATAAGACTTAATTGTAACAGTTATTGTTAATCGAATTTGAAATAAAAAAAATTATAGGTACTATTTATTATTCCTATTCTAGACAAAGCCTTATTATTAATAAAGTTTATAGCCCGAAACAAGTAAAATGTCGAATTTATTGATCAATAAATAAAGATAAGCTAATTTATTCGTTCATTTATTACCTTTTTTTAAAGAGCCAATTTCCATTATTATAATAAAGTAAAGCTTTTATTTCTCACTTAGCCATATAAAAATTAGGTCGCTCACATTATTCTAAGCCATTTCCATGAATTGTTGCGAAATACGTTCAAAGACGAAACACTTAGGCTCCATTAACTACTCTATAAATAATGGCTTTTTATTCAACATTTTATCAAAATCCTTTCACAAGGTCCAAATAGCACGTCGCTAAGTTAATAATGTTAGGTCACGAATATCATTGCAAGCACGAATCATTATTTGACGCCCACACCATGCGACAATCTTCCGCAGTGAAAGTGTACAAGAGCATGCTCTGTCTCGAATTGGGTCACGCTCGTATCCCTTTCCCGTTATATACTTACACACACACACACACACACATATATTGTATATACTCACTTGTACACACACACACACTGATGACTAAGGAGAAATTGATATCAGTTATAGAACGGTAGATGGGAGTCTTTTATAATCGCGATTGAATTCAATACAATACCCGTAAGAAGGCCACAGAAAACCATGCGTCAACGTATTCTCTATTTAAAAAGGTCACTTATACAAATTTAACAACTCAAGGTAAATCCTGCGTCCCATCTGATGGAAAAAAGTTGTAACCTGTAGAATGATCCATCATGTCATGTGCCTTCATAATACCCAAAAAATAAACATCATGACATAGAGTTACTCTCCTAAAAAAATAATTAAAAAAGACGAAAAAAATATCAATGTATTTCAAAAGAAAATATTCGAGACAATATGGAATTTAAAATTTCAAACTGTACACGATTTATTTAAGTTCAAAATCGTCGAAACAAAAACTCCAATTACATTTTAACAACGAAATTGTATTTCACCTATCCTCCCACGCTTAAAAATTCCGCGTAGCACTGCTACGGGAGCTACGACGATATAACAGCTACGTAGTGTACGTAGGCGTTGCGTAGGTCGTGGAAACATACAGAGTTTCATTGAAATTAAATCGCCCGCTTATTCCAACAAAAGCTTTTAAACAATTACTACTCAAATTTGTAAATTCAACAATAATTCAACTACATTTGTATAAATTTGCGGTTCCTATACCTTATTTTGTAGTTGCTTTACACGCATTATTTTTAAGCTATTGCATAGCTTCTATCGCGGGCCTTGAAGGCGGGGACCGAATCGAGAAATTCCGTAACGAAAAAACCTCACGCTCCCCACTCGGACGGGCTCGGAGGTGTGGCCTGAAGGCATGCTATGCAATAGCTTTACCGCGGCAGTCCCCGAGTGCC
>CAJQZN010027088.1:0-14319 GCA_907164685.1 Colias eurytheme
CTACTTATTAATAAAAGTACCTACCTATATTTTTTAGAAAATAATATACACTGATAAGTACTTATTTATACTGTGTTTATATTTTAAAATTTTGTAAACTAATAATATTCACAAAATGGTCTTTTTCTTGAACTAAAATCATCACCTCCTCATTAAACATAGTGATAGTGGTGTCATACCAACACTATCTTTAATGTTTGGATTAACTCCAGCCTTTAACAGAATTTCAACTGCTCGAATATTGCCAGAGCAAACGGCTAGATGGAGAGCATTTCTTCCCAAATGGTCCATTTCCTGAATGTTGGTATCAGTGCGTCTGAAACGTATCAAACGTTTACCATTGAATAGAGGTATTTGAACAAAAAGAACTGAGTAATCATGATGAGGTCTATTATCGATAACGTAAAAATTCAAATGGTATCGAATTTGTTATAGTTTTTTGAAGTGAAAACTTCTTTAGCGGCGTTGAGCACTTTTTCTGTAATGGGTATAAAATCTTAAACTCGCGTCAGGACACGTGGCCTGATCGAAAAAGACGGATACCATTCCAAAATATCAAACATGCTCAACGTTAATAATCAAGTTTTCACTTCTGCCGGCACTCCCGGAGTGCAACCCGTCTTTTTTTTAATATTTGAATGCTGATGTCTCACGAATTCCCACTACACGTTTTCCAGATTTTTGTTTCGTTCGTAGAAATTATTTTGTGCGAAGAGGATATGGAATATTAGTATAGCCTAGGAAAGTAAAAATAGCAAAATCACCTTAAAATAATCTCTAAAAGTTGATCATTGCCAGTTTCAGCAGCTATAAGTAAATCCTTGTCAGCATGGAGAAACTCGATTGCTTCCCTCAGTTGTGGATCATTATGATACTGTTCTGATTCATACGAATGGCTAGATCCAATGTCTATTGATCTAGGAGATCCAGGATAGGATGGGATGTGCAAGTCCAGTGAATGCTCCGATATTTCTGAATTGGATTATAAATTTGTAGTAAGGTACCTAATTTTATTTCTTTAGATAGGTACTATCGAGGTGATGTCACTTTATAATTAATTAAATTTAAACTAAATAGCTAATTATGGGTCACATGACACATCACCTGGTCACGTTAAACAAAAGGCATTATTATTAAACTACTCTCTTGGGGAAGGCTAGACAATTTGAAACAAATATAAATATAACGGGGTAATTTCATTTGGTAAAATATATTTATAAAAGAAAATTCATAATATAATTAATGCGTATTTATTTATTCGTCAATAATTGAAATATTCGTCATAACTGTTAAGAGTAGACATTTTGAAATAGCAACTAAATATTATTCCACTTTGTCTTTATTTTTAGGCGGAAGGGAGTTACTAGAAATATTTTGTGAAATTACGAATGAAGCAAATTGTTCATCCTCTAAAATAGTTTCCATTTTTGGAACGTCGTTAAGCAGTGATGATTTCTTCTTTGTAGAAACTAATAAACCATCTCTTTCTACAAATCTATCTCTATTTTTTAAATAAGCTATTACAATTGAGTCGTTGTCTTCTTCATCTTCAATTTTAATAGGTAACTCGCAACTTTCACTTTGTAGATTTATTTCAATCATTTGTAATTCGTCCCTAGAATCTATATCAACAAATGCAGAATGAAATGGCTCGATTATATCTTTGCTGGTTGATGGAATACCAATGGGCAGGACATTTCGATTGTAATGTTTTGGCATTGCAACTTCCCTTGAATGTGGAATACTATTGATTAATAATTCTCTTGAACTTGGATTGCTTATGCAGCTTGAATCCACAATAACAAACATCTGATCTCTTTCAATATGAGTAGATTCTACATGTATGTTCTTTGTAGAACATTGTATTTCAGATCCATTATCACTGGAAAGAACATATAGGTACAGGTGTTTTTTATAATAATCGAACTTTAGTACATCATGTGAAAATTTTGATCTATGTTTTTGTGAGTTTTCTCGAACTAGTAGGTTTTTTTAATAATGTTGTATCTGCTATAAGCTGCTGTATGTTGTTCACGAAGAAGCTGTAAATTCCTTTGCGCTTTTATCAGCTCCTCAATATGATTTGGTAATGCTCGATCCGGATAGAAAAAGTAGGTAAGCGATCGAAACAAATCTTTTCCTAACCGACATAGAAACATCTTATTGTAGCTAAATAACCATAAAAATAGTTCATACGTTGCCCTCGCCGTGGATTGGACATCTTCTTCTGGTTGGCTCGTAGAAGCTGTAGCTGTAGTCACTATATTCTTACTTTGTGTTTCCTCAAAACTTTTACTTATATTAGGTGTTTGTTTTTCATTCATATTAACATTTAATAAAACATTGTCAAGCTCAACATGAAAATATTATGAAAATGACATGAATTTTTCTTTTTTCATTTTAAATATTTAGGCAGCTAAAAGTTTTCACTATCGTGTTTTTCTGCTTGCAACAGACAGAAAGCAACAACCGAAAAATCACAGGAAAAATGAATTTATATTGTGGTAAAGTGTGTGATTTACTATCGAGTTCCTTGCCTATTCTTCTCGGTGGTAGTTGGGTGATTACCTATTACCTTTATTACTTCGTCGTCACATTCCGAATCAATAGTCTTGAAAAAAATGACTATTCTTATATTAAACTAGCGGTCCGCCCCGGCTTCACCCGTGGTATATATTTCGCAATAAAAGGTAGCCTATGTTCTTTCTCAGGGTCTAAAGATTGTCTGTGCCAAATTTCATCAAAATCGGTCCAGTAGTTTATGCGTGAAAACCATACATACATACATACATAATTACAAACCTTTCCTCTTTATAATATTAGTATAGATACACTTAAAAGACTGACTAAAAAATTTTGAGTTTCAGTGTCTAGTATAGGGATTTCGAAATAAAACAGCAATTATTAGATTATGCTATATTAATACAGCAAGTATACATATACACATTGACTAATACTAGACTTCGACTTTTTGTGAAGTCACACTTCACGAATACCTAATGATGCTTGTGTAAATATTAGAGGAATTTAATGTATTTTGTTTCGTATGCATAAATTAATGGATATGCAAGTAACTGAGGTAGGGAAAGTACGTGTTTAAAATATTGTAATATTAGGCCAATCTTAATTTAAATTTGAAACGATTCTGCTACAATACCTGCTTACAAACTTATCTATAACTAAAATACTGACTATATCCTAAATATAGCAGAATAATTAAATGCAGAGATATAGCCCATCCTAACTAAAAGTGTTGATATCCAGTCGAAAGATAGATATCATAAACAATAGAGGAGCCCTTACATACATGTTGTCTAAGCATGTTGTATTTTAAAGTTTAGAAAGGACAGTAAAGATCAGATATTTTCCTTCGAATGGATACCCAATGTAGAACAGCTTAAAGTATAAGTCGTCGGTACACGGGAAGGTCTTGTTCTTGGACACGGGGCGATGAACGCAGCAGTTCAGCAAGAGTATACAGATCATCACGAGGTCTGTAGTTATTTTGATGTATCATCCCATCAGAGCGTTTACGTGCAACCATGAAGCGTTTCATTCTATTAGCATACATTCTCTTGCGACGGGCTTCCTCATATCGACGAGCGACTTCATTCGGATCCACTTGGTACAAGTCTGGTAGTCCTTGAGCCAAGGCCATTCGGTTCTGTTCAGAGAAGTAAGAGTGACGAGGATAATCTCTTTCGCGTGCTCCAATTACAACGGGTTCATTGTACCATACGTCTCCATTTTCATCGACTTCTGGCTGCTCTTCATCAAGCGTGTTTACGTGGCCATAATAACCATTAGGAGTCCAGTGGTTTGCATTCCATTCTTGTTTCCTGCGTTCTTGCGCTTCCCACATGTTGAGTAGAGCACGCACATCAGCAGCGCTGAGACCGGAGTCGCGTTTACGGCGTTCAGATATTGGCCTGTGTACAAAAATACAATTAGAATATGTGTATAAAGACGAAATATGTATACATATGTCCTTATTCGTTTGATTAAGGACATAACACTTATTTAAATTGCTTACCGGAAATTCTTCTTGTTGCCTCCAGTATTCTTACCCACATTTTTAGCAGAAGCCGCAGCACCGCCAACTTTGCTTCCGCTACCCCTTTTAAGACGATGGGTTTCGTAATCTTCGGCTGCAGTTTCTACAGGTGAAAGACTTTCCTGCTGCCTAAAATGAAAATCAGATTAAAATCTATTTCCAAAATCCGATATATACCTAATTCATCTTGTGAATGCAAAACGCTTACTTAAGGTTTTTCTTCCCAGAATTAGATTTGGTAGCTACTTTCGTTGCAGTACCAGCGCCTACAACTTTTGTTCCTGTGCCGCGCTTTCTGCGACGCGCGTCGTATCCAGCAGACAGCCCTTCTATGGCCGGTGGTTCTCCATACAATTCTGGTCTCAATATGAGGTTATCCAGTTCACCTGTTGATTGAGGCGAATCATATCTTTGATCAATTACTTGTTCAAATCCTTCTTGATTTCCTGAAATAATCGCCGTGTTATTCAAAATAATATTGAATGGAAGGTTATGGAAGCAAGTCAAAATTGTATGGTGAAGACGTGTTTACCTTCCTCACTGAGAGCGAGTGGATATGGTTCCAGATCATTTTTGTCGCTCTTATTCAAAAATAATGACTGAGTGTCGTCTTTTGTTTGGTCCCAATTTTCGGGTAGCTCAGCAATTGGACCGTTTTCTAATAATGAATAAACTATAAATTGGTTAATTAAATTTCAATTAAACGAAAATAACTGTATGAATACATAGTTATGTATGTATGAATATACATCGATACTGTGCTATTTCCATACGTTATATTACTCGTATAATAATGGCTATCGTAAAGTTATAAGTTTATAATATAGGAAGATACCTAATTCATATTGTTGTAGGTATACTGTGTTATACTTAGCTTGTTATTTCTTTTAGAAAAATTTATTTTATGTAAGAGCAAGCAATTTCAATTTTATTGTAAAGTATGCTTATACTTTACAATAAAATTGAATTTCAGTGAAAGGCTTGTAAAGGTCATAGTTGAGGCAGAACGAAAAACGTAGAAGCGCGCAGGACACCTGTTGCTAAAAATAGAACTGCGCGGATATGAGCCGGCTGATCGATACAAACAGTGATAGACTATGAAAATTATGTATAAAGAAAAAACATGATAATCCTTTTTCTAATTGATAATTGATTGATAATATAATTTTAATGGTATATATACCTACTAAGTAGTATAGAAAAAAATAATATAACAGTTACCCTACCTTTGTTATTAGAAGGCGTTGGTAGCGCATCGCTCAGAAGAATTACCGCGACAAACGCGGTCAGCGAAATTACCAACATATTCACGACTCGAATAAGAAATTATTAATTAATATTTAGGTCACAAGGGAGGAAATTTCGGTCTTCGGATGGCGAGCGACGAGTTCCAGCATCAACTGGAGAAAAAGCTATCGTCGGTGTCGATATTGTGCGAACATGCGCAGTGAACTATGCAGGGACGAACTGATAGCTTCGACGAGTAATCTAGATATTGCATAACACAGGCTGGAGTTTTTATCTAAGCTTTCTTATCACTTATTCAAACGCATTTCAGATCGATAATGCCTTCTACATGTTTAGAAAATAATAATTTGATGCTAATAGATTTGAAGATAATATTCCAATATCTAGTATTTTATTGTATTTTCTTTTCAAATATTTTGGGGGCTCTAAAAAATCAAGTCAATTAACATTTCAATTTAGCGATATATGTCATTGCAATATACGTAGTAAGGAATACCTACGATAAATATAACATTCCTTTGCAATAATATGATGGAAGACATTAGATAAAACATAAATAAATATACCTATTAACTATGTTCTTCATATTAGTTATTAAACAAACTCCATTTCTCGGAATTAGTATTTAAAAAAAGACCTAAATCAATTTTTCCATAAAATTGATATATTTTATTATTACTTAATTTTATTTCAAAAGAATGCCTCCCTGACCCTATGACGTCTAGCAAAAGCTACTTTAATAAATAAACCTTTCGACGAAATATCGCAATGGTGGAAAGAGATGAGATGGAAGCGTCGAGACTCGAGACGCCCATTAATTACAATACATTGAACATTAATTCGTTTTAATTTACAGTTTTTATATTTGTTTCTGGAAAATTTTCCTCTTTAACAAGATTTCGGGGTCAATAATTTGGGCAGTGTTACATAAGTAATTCTTATTAGTTAATTATAAAGAATGCATGATTAAAACTTTTTCGTATCGTTTTGTTGCATAGAGATAGGTACTTACTCCTATGGGTAGATAAGTAATAACTATTAAGTATACATAATCAATAGAATTGTTATGAATTTATCAGTACGATAACGCAGCTTTGGATTGTGTAGTCTCGTTTCAGTTCTTATCCAGATACCTACGTAGGTACACTGGTTACATCTTCGCTGTTAGAAATAAAATAATAGGTTCACAATAGTTACCTATATCTATTCGTTATGAATTCTTGGCAAGGATACGGGACAATAATAAATGGTACAAACAAGTTATCATTTGTAGCTATCCCAAAAGTTTCCAAGGTTTATATTTTTCCTATAACAAATAATATATTCTCCCAGATTTCATTCTACTACCAAACCATGCTGTATATCGCTCAATAAGTCGCTAACGGCAATCATCTGCTTGTTCAGATACTTTATGACTTGCACAATAGGCACAAAGGCAGACTGGAGAGCTAATAGATTCTCGCGACCGAGTCAACAACGTCCTGTTAACAGGTTAGGTACCATTTGATACTTTGATATGTTTATAGCTTCCTTTCACCTAGGATTTTAAAGTACAAATTTATAAACTCCAAATGAAGAGTTTGTATGACTACAATAGATACCTATTACCTAGTTAGATGCGTACATATAATGGAAAACTTTTTTTTAATTCACACGCTACGAAATGCGTCGTTCTTTGGGACTTGGGAGCGTTGTTAAAATGGCTGATTATAGGTATCTAATTGACAAATAAAAAACCCAATAGTTAAGTATTTATAATATTTTAACTTTATTTTATGCTGGCCATACACCATACTTCCTATCGTCCATTCGACATGACGCTACCGATTGGATCAGTTAGAACTGACCATGTGTGCCATACCATAATGCCAATCCACTCCCACACATGGTCAGTTCTAACTGATCCAATCGGTAACGTCATGCCGAATGGACGATAGGAAGTAGGGTAATTGCGCCTGTTCGCGTCCACTTAGTGCAGTTGGAAAGTTTGAAGGAGAAAATAAAAATGTTCCAGAACAAATTTCAACTCAAAATTTATGTAACGTGTTCATTACATAGTCTATTTTAAGATTTACTTTCAATTGTGTTGGAAATATCATGTGGTTTTTATTTATCTAGACAAATAGCAGAATTAGGCGTTTTACCCAGTTCGCGTCCAAAAATTCCAGTTTGCGTCCACCCGTGGACCAGTTCGCGTCCACCAGCTTAGAAAAGGAATTAAGAGTGTATTGGGTGATATTTTATCAGATAAATGCAAATAAAAATTAGATTTTAATAAATTATTTATTTACGAATATAGTTATTTAATAAAAACTGGCCAAATGCGAATGGGACTCGCACACCGAGGGTTCTGTATTAACCTGGTTTTTTTTCATATGTTTTAACTGTAAATGATTATTTTTTCAATGTTTCCCTTATTTGTGCTATAAGACGTTGCTTCGTACCAAACTTCAAGTGTCTGTGTTCACGTAAAGTACCCTGTAGGTTTTGATTCCCTTGCGAATGTAGAAATTTGCGAAAATTTGCAGCATAAACGGCTGTATCTTTTAATTGCTTTGGCTTATAAGTTTGATTTTTTCACTGCTTCAAGGGACCGTAGACTTGAGTATTCAATATAAATTTCAGCTTTATACCTCCACGCGTTACTGAGAAAAAGGGTCTTGACAGAAAGACAGACCGGCAGACGGACATACAGACGGACGGATATCAAAGTGATACTGATGTATGATATGTGATCTACAAGGATTCCGGTTTTTCCTTTTGAGGTTCGGAACCCTAAAATTAACATATTATTAATATAATTCACTGTAAGGAAACTGGAAAAACTTATTTTTATATTTATCTTCTCATCAATAATAGAACTAAAAATTAACAAAAAACAAAGTTACGTTATGTAAATAAATATTAATCAGTTCTATTAAGATTACCTACCTACCCTATTTTTTAGTTTGTAATGAATTAAATTTCTTTTTTGTTTATATTATTTTCTTAACAACAGACTTATTGACTCTCATTCTCAAAGATACTAGTCTCATTCTTAGAATACCCATTTTAAAATGAAAAAATAGCATAAAAATTAGCTAATTTTAATGAAAATTTTAATTATCAACTTGTAGTCTTAGTCAAAAATTTACAGTCTATTTTAAATTACATATTTTAACAAACAATTCATTGCTACGTAATGAAAAACAATGTGGACGCAATATGTTCTATTGTTATGCACTATAGGTATAGTTTGCGCCCACCATGGACGCAAAATGGAAGTTGTACAAATTCGGTGTAGTAATTCGCGTCCACCTTATTTTAGCTATTAATTGTAAAATAAATTAGCTGATTTATAATCCATACTATTCCATGTTTTGTTAGCAAAGTAAAGAAACAGTTACATATTCAAAAATTCACATTTAACAATAAGATACTTACCGTCAAACGCGACGCTGCGCACTATTTTTTTCTCAAAATCCCGCGCGTTTTAGCTTTCTCGTTTAATAGGCAAAATTAAATATTTTTTTTAAATAGGATAGGCGGTGCGCAGGCATATTTTGAATATGTGTGCATGTCTCTTATACATTGAGGTATTATCGGAAATTTTTCTTATTGTAATTTTACTTAAAGTATACTTATTTTCGTGAATTTTCTAAAAGATATCCGCAAAATGGACGCGAATAGGCATGTGGACGCGAACAGGCGCAATGACCCTATGGTGTATGGCCAGCATTAGATAGTTAGGTAACTACCTACCTAAAATTAATTCTATATACCTCTGTTATTGACTACTAGCGACCCGCCCCGGCTTCGCACGGGTGCAATGCTGATACTAAATACACTACAGAAAAACTGTGAACGTTTGTATATATAAACATAGCGGCCCGCTCCGAGTTCGTATAGATAGCCTGGCGGCCGGCCGGTACCGCCGCAAACGCTACGTCCCGCAATTTTTAAATCTGTAATATCTTCGAAAATATTCACTTAAATCATACGGTGTAAAGGGCCATATAGATCTATATTAAACTAACAATGTATTCAAGGTATTTAATTGGTTAATCCATCAGTCCTCGGAATCACAGACACAATAGAAAATCTATTGTGTCGCGCCCCGATCGGGCCTTACGGTGGTCAATGGGTTAAGGATTAATGCTGTATTGGTTAAAATCGCATCGAAAATTAGCCATTATTTTTCGTGAAAAGTAAATGACAAAAAAATGTTATTGTGGGTTATCCATAAGAGATAGACATATACCATCGCGGACTTTTCTATAGACCTTTTCAATGTGTATAATACTTAGTACATTATTTTGATAAAACTCGTAGGGTTCAGCCTGCGTTTGCAATGTAAGCGGAAAAAATGTAATTTTTTACGACATCACTTTAGAAACCTCAAAAATAACAGTACTTCTCTACTATTTAATGGATGTTATTATACATATTAACCTAGTCCTCTTGAATCACTCTATCTATTAAAAAAAACCGCATCAAAATCCGTTGCGTAGTTTCAAAGATTTAAGCGTACAAAGGGACATAGGGACATAAGGACATAGGGACAGGGAAATCGACTTTGTTTTATACTATGTAGTGATAGTGATAGTGATTGTAATTATAGAGGTCAATAGGCAGAGCATAGGGCAGAGAGTACTATCAACACAGGTATCACCAGGTGATTATGGCCGCCAAAAATTGTAGTGTAACAGTCGTGAATAAGTAACACATGGTAACATTCGTGAACGACGGTAACACATGTGAACTTTATAAATCCTAGTGTACATACTAGAAAAAAATTATGTCTTATATTTATTTAATTGTATTTATTATTATCTATTTTTTAAGTATTGATGTAGTATGTATGTAATATTGATATTATTGAGTTTTGTGTACATAATTATTTATGTTATACATAATTATATCCCTGTATATTGTTTATTTCCTAAAGTTTTTGATTTTGTTTTCATACCCTTAATTTTAGGTACTTATTTTCTTTATGATTGTGCCTTCGCGTTTAACCAGCATCGTACAATGTCCTTTATTTTTGTGGTTGCCTGGAAGAGATTGCATTAAGCAATAAGGCCGCCTTTTGTGCACTTACCATATACATGTTTTCTTGTTAAATGTTTTTATTACTGGTACTTGTACAATAAAGTGCCATAAATAAAAAAGAAATAAAAACTTATACTTTTTGTAAAGATCGTTCTGAGTTTTTAATAAATAGCGTCGCTGTTTCTTGTTTTTCTTAAAAGTCTTAACTTCATTCTTTCCAGCTGTTGCCCTACTGACGTCGTCTCTTTCATAGAACTGTTTGATTTCGTTTATAATTATGTTATTTTTCTTCAAAATGTTTTTTTCTGCAACGAGCACTACCTTTTAAAACCAATGCAGCTGCAGTTGCGCTTTTCACCTTGTATTTCTTTGTTATTTCATTCTCAACTACAGTTTTGAAAATATTGCGGTCTTTATTATTCTTTGTCTTTGCATATGTATCCTGCAAAGCAGTAGTTAAAACGTTGAAGGTCAGTAGTTGCTTTTTAACTTTTTGTTTTTAGGGCGTCGTTATGTTGGGTAAGTTGTTTTCTATGTAATTTTCTGTTTTCGATAGTGGTGTCATTTCAGTTATTGGAACCATACTGGCTGTGTTTTCAGTTTGATTGGTTAATGAGACACAAATTATACTGATTATTTCAATATTAACTTTATTTCTAAATAAAAATACCGGGAACATATTATACAGTCACTATAATGTCACAGAGCAGAGAGAAAAACCACAGAGCAAGCGTAAGCTGGTGTTGCAACTTGCAAGGCGCAAAGTTCAAAATTACAAAAATATATTTAACACAGTTGTTGGAACTTTTTCAGTGGCTGTATTTTTTGCCTTGAGTTCTTCTATACATTCAAGTAATGATTTTTGATTGTTTATCAAGCGACAACATTTTTTTTTAAGTGTTATAATAGTATTTGATAAGTTATTTATTTTTGTGTGAAAACTTTCCTTTTCAATAGCAAACCGCCTCAAATTTTTTTTTCGTTCTGCTAATCGTGCTTTCTTAATTTTATCATCAATGGTCTCGCTTTCATTTCCTTTGATTTCTTCACAATTTTCAAGTTTAATTTTTTGCCTATTTTTCCTTTCTCGCCACTGTTTCCGTAGTTTCTTCTTTTCATTCTCTGTACATTCGCTAATTTTTTTTCTTTCTTTATTCCGCGCCGAATTTTTTCGTTTAGCTTCTTGAAACTTTTCAGGGTTATTGGCTCGCATTCGCTCCCTATACCGTTTTTGTTTCTCTGCCGCCGTAAGTGCCATCTAAAAGGTAAATAAATAATTTAAAAATAATAATGTAAATTTTGACTTTATTCGATTACACGCAACGTAGGTACTTACGAGGTAATAAAGAAATATCTGTACATATATTATAGATGCATATATAAGCTTATATCTTATACACTGGAGATTTCGGTATGAACATTTGACGTGTAAGAAGAAAATATTGCCCAGTTGTTGTGTTTTATCACTTTCACACCTAACTTGGTATTGCCACTGTTAATACGAAGTTTTCCCAAGGATACTATGTATGCTGTAATATTCTGTGCAAAAGGTTAGTTTTTGTACATGAGTTTGTTGATAAATTGCCAACAACGTCATTCAGAAGCATTGTTGGATGAGACAATTATTATTTATGCTAAATAAAATAAGTATCTGAACAAATTATTAAAAAGCGATACTCCCTGATTATGGGTAGTTACCATAATAAAATTGTAGCAACTAGCACTTTGAAAATATGGCATAAGTGTCAAAAAAATTGCGTCGCTTCGAATATTTAAGTTAATATTGTTGCGTATTTAATAAATATTTTCCGAATATTAATAATGTATTGCATTGTGAAAAATTGCAGAAGTTTTTGGACACCAAATTCTGGCCTATAATTTCACAGGCAAGTGTATATTTACGATATTTACAATGTTCCTCAATACTCATGCATTTACCTGTTTAGAATCATTTTAATGGCAAAAATCGACAAATTTATCATCATTTTACTAAGCAATCATGCTAAATAAGTTCTTTTCCTAATACTTTCATCATTTTTCAACAAGTTTTCAACAAACAAATTTAACAAGTAAGGTAACCATGATAATGGGTTTTTACGGATAGCGACGATAATATATTGCTAAACAATATTATGATGAACATTTAGAACACCATTTTAAAAAATTTTATACTAGTAATGAAACAACACACGACATCGGTATTGCACTCACATATTGTGGTTTGTTCTTTTTTACATTGAAATTTATACTTTTTAACCTAATATTTTTTTGTTTTACGTATTTCAGCTTTCCAAAAAATGAAGTAAAAAGTAATGTAAAGTGCCTATCAAGGGCAAAATTACTGAGGATTACGACCCAGAAAAAAATACTGCTATAAACAGTTTTAATTTGATGTTTTTGGCTTGAAGTTGACCCGTCGAAGCAACGCGTTTAAAAAGAAGATCTTAGTAACTTACAATTTGGTAAACAGCATCTGATGCAAAACACAACTTTCCTCTATTTACAAAGGATGTTAATGATGTATATCGGTTAATATCCAAGCTTTGTAGCCAAAAGTTATCAAGCGTTATTTAAAACTATCATTCTCTACCAATTAAAATTGTATGTCGTACAAAGGTGATAATTCTTGTAAGTTGACCAGTAATAATAATAAAAATACTGTTAAAAATATATGTCGTTATTATTTATAGACAAACCAGTGTGGTCACCCACAGAAAGAGACAAAAAACAACACTGACGTCATTCAAGGTTATATTTTCTTGTGACAAGTTAATGGTCATAGTGCAATCTCCAGTGTATTATATATAAGCTTCTTGCTTCCATATTTAGAAAAAGCAAAAAATACATGTATCATAATTTTTGATCTAGTTTTCATTAAAATAAAAAAATAAGTAGCTTAAAATTTTGAAATATTGTCAATTGTCAATTTGATAGTGTGTACTACTCTTTACAACTGTTCACGAATGTTACGTAACGCATATCGTATAGGAGCTAGCAACGTTGACAAGAGAGAATTTTAGTATAGTTGGTTCTTTGATATACTGTTTCTCTTCCTATTTCGGTTAGAGTCCGGGGCCCGGGCTGTCTGGCTGGCCGGAGTGGTTGCGGTTATTAGTGCGCATCTTATCTGCACAGGAAAATATCCGTAATTTAAAGTCATTTAATAACGCGTAATTTTTGATCTTTTGCCTTTAGATAGATCCATCAGACATCATTTTTTTATTGCAAGACGTTTTTTTCGTTGTGAAATAGATGCCATACGCAATTTTTTATTTCAAAATAATTAAAATGTCATCGAAATAAGTGAAATTAGCCAGACAGCCCGGACTCTAACCGAAATAGCAAGAGAAACAGTATACCAAAAACCCAACTATACTAAAATGACTTTTTTTAAAACGTTACTAGCTCCCGTACCAATATGGTAACACATGGAATCATTCGTGAATCAAAATACTCGTGGACATAATATACGACTTTTGATGTAGTAGGACGCCCTTAAGTTCAATTCGTAAAAGGAATTGCAAATATACACACAAACTTTGAAATAATTATGTAAAACTTTCATTCTTACCGTGGATATCCTCGTATAAAAACATTAAAAACTTCCGAGACAAAAATGACGATCACCTTCAACAACACTTTGACAGGCTCTTGACAGGAAACAAACTGGCGATTTCTTTCCTTAGGTTGGCCAACTTGTACCATGGTGTTGCTATATATCAAAAATTATGTTTGACGGACCGGGAATCTCTTCATAATAGTTGTTATATAAGGTAACTTACGTGAGGTTTCATTCGGGAAACAAAAATGAGACATAGGTATTTTACGTTATAATATTCAAATTAATTTAGCGTCACATATTATTGATAAAATAATTTAGAAATACCAACAAAAACAGGTTCAAAAAAAAATTTAAGTGTCTTTAAAGTACGAGATGTGTTAGTGGGACCAACGAATTTTGTATGGAGACTAAAATAAACTCGTTT
>CAJQZN010027089.1:0-13163 GCA_907164685.1 Colias eurytheme
TTCTTTGCATAAAATGTTATAACTCGTTTATTTGTACGGCTGTTAGACTATAAAATTATTGCCGTGAACAGGTAGTAATTTGTATATGTATTTAGGTTTATGTCTTAATGTAAAGATTATCAAGTTAATATATTATTAGCTAAAGATTTATCGCCATGTAAGCCCAGCATTAAAATTATTCAAAATGACAACAAGAGACAATAATATTGTGAGAGCGCTTTAATTTCGAGTTAATTTGATTTAACAACTGTAACTTTTAACAATAATTATAAACAATACAATGTCTGTCAATTAACAACTTTTAAAATTGAATTTTATAAGCCTGTTAATGTTCAAGTTCTTATTTAACTTAGTTTATGTATTCTTAACAGATGTAATACTAAAAATTAAAATCTATAACTTCGAGTTTAATCATATTAATGGCAGAAGAATCTATTTAAATATTATTAAAATATTCATATTTATGTAAGTATCTAATCCATACTAATATTATAATTAATGCGAAAGTAACTCTGTCTGTCTGTCTGTTACTCAATCACGCATAAACTACTGAACCAATTTTCATGAAATTTGGCATGGAGATATTTTGATACCCGAGAAAGGACATAGCCTACTTTTTATTCCGGGAAAATGACGCAATCCCGGAAATCCCACGCGAACGGGAACTATGCGGGGTTTTCTTTGACTGCACGGGCGAAGCCGCGGGCGGAAACCTAGTACATAATAATTATAATAACTATGTATCTTTAAGCCCGATAACAAGTAGTAGTGGTTGCGTTGTTCGCAATATGACATCAAAATTTTATTCAGCCGTATGACATCGCATCTGGATATAAATAGTATCTATCTATATACTAAATTCCATCTAAATACAATCAGTCATTTTTAGGTAAAAGAATTCCTCACAACACACACTCGCGTTTATTTTGCATTTCAAAGTGATAATGATAATTTAAATACAATCTAAATTAATGTTAGCAAAACATTAATCTAGACCAAGTTTAACTAAACAGTTAGTGGGGGTTGAATTGATCGCGTAAGGGCGCGCATTCATTGTGAAACCGCGAAATACGTTTCAGTCGAGCTGGCCGTGTTAAATACATTGGTTTTTATTTAGTCGGGTAATTGTGTACCAGTAAAATTCCTGAGTGGGGTCCCTGTTCAGCACACAGGATCACACCTTATTAATATGTATTTATGTTTTATATCGTAATTTCAATGTGTTTTTCTATTTAATTTCCGTTTTATTTTTATTTGTCTTTATGTGTGTGTTGAATTAAATGTCTTTTCTTTCTTTCTTTCTTTCTTTCTAAATAAAATGTATATGTTACAATCAAAACTCACTGCCGGTCAAATGAGTTTTGACTGTAACATTAAGGCCGAGATTCACAGATCGCACTTTAACTTTACTTTAATAGTATAGTAGTACTATAACACCAAAGTATGCTGTCCATAGAGATGTTTCTCTATATTTTGTGATATTTTTATGAAACTTGTAACAAGGTTCAAATCACACGCCAGCTGCAGGTGTTTGTAAACCGCTGCCTTCGTCGCATCATCAGAATTTACTGGCCTAACACTATCTCTAACGACGACCTTTGGGAATGCTGCAACGAAACACCGATCGCCCAACAGATTAAACGCCGAAAGTGGAAGTGGATTGGCCACACGCTACGTAGAGACCCGGAACACATACCAAAGCAGGCTTTGGATTGGAACCCCCAGGGAAAACGAAAACGTGGCCGTCGTCGGACTGTCATCGCAGAGGCCAAGTGTATAGGAAAATGCTGAAGCGAAATAAAACATGCCGCCAAAAATCGAAATACATGGCGATGTACTGTTGACGCCCTTTGCCCCACCTAGGGGCCTTAGGATATTAAGTAAGTAAGTAAGTAAGTGTAACAAGGTAGAGGATATTCTTCCTGTTTTATACGGTTACAAGGTCTTCAATGTTACAAATATTAATATTACGATATGTGCGGAATGTCGGAATTTCCCAAACTAATATATGAATATATTTTCCTTAAACTCTTACGTGAAGGGATGGAATACAGAAACGATTTAACAATCTAATTAATGTACGATCAAAGCAAATTATTCAGAATTTTATTACTTAAGTTTTTTTCTATAATACTAATCGCTAAAGCTTTTGTCAGAAAGTAAAATAATATTTGTTTCACCCAAATACGACTGATCGTATCTAAGAGAATGTATCAAAGAGATATTATTAGTCTGTATTGGCACGTATTACCTATACTTATTTGAATTACTTACATGCAAGTAAAGACGCAGTCTGACACTAGTTAATAAATGCATTTTGTAAACATAGGCGCGATTTTTCAATCCTTGACTAGCCCGTTCAACAAAGTGATACATAATAATTTAAAAGAGTCACCTGTAACTGAAAAAATCGGGCAATACATTAAATTTTCGAATTCAACGAATAAGTTGTTACCAAGCATCAAAAAATCCACTTAATGCTATGTCCACCAACTCAAATAATTCTTTTTTCTAATGTAAAATGATCCCTAATTATGTCACGTCTAACATAAGTTTACACATGAAAACACACCCTTAAACACACAAACAAGCCCTTCGTGAAATTAAACTACGGTTAGTAATTAACAAAACTGTGTTTAAACAGCGGACCTCTGGGCCGGGTTGAGTTAGATGTATTTAATTGTTTTGCTGTTTGTCTTTGTTTTTTATTGTTATAGAGGCATCTCTATTAATTACTCCGCTAAAAGTTAGAGGTATCATTAGGAACAATAATTAAATAGGTAGTGAATAAGATGAATGGAAATTAAATGAAACCTAGCTTTGCCCGTGGTACATGTTTACGTTTTCTCTCCATAAGAACCATCCTCGTACTTCAAGGAATATTATAAAAAAAACATTAACGAAATCGGTTCAGCCGATTGGCGATTCATTTTAGTTATATAGAGATAGGTAAGCCGCACTTGGTAATAGTGCTATTTGTTATCTGTGGTAATAGTATGAGCTAGTCAATATTTTTATCAATAAAATTTTTACTTCTTTTGCGTATAAATAACTAAATTTAAAGGTAAAGAAACTATCTAATGTCGCCGCCACACTATGCTCCTCGTGCTGCTCATCGCTCTGCTCATCGCGCTGCAGCTGCCGTTATTCGCCGCAACATTGCCCTCTGGCCATACACTGCTCTACTCGCAACGCTCCTCATTACGCACTCGTATTGCCGGTCCTTTGACTCGCGCGCAAAAGCCGACAAAATAGGGAGCAGTGAGCGCCAGGACGATGAGCACGACGAGTGGCATGACGAGTAACGTGTCCACACTATGTCTCTGCCTTCTTTCATCGTTACTTCCCATACCACTCGTCGAGTGTGTGGCTGGCGTATAAGGTTTAAAGTTTAATTTATAAACAGTGCAATAAAGAAAAAAAGTATTTTTTTTTTAATATCTCCACTAAAATTACCTTTAAAACACTTTAACACTTACATTAAAAGTGCATAAAATGTATAATGGTATTATAATCGTTTACCCTCTATGAGTGGATGACGTCAGCATATTATCGCTAAGAGGTGTCATTAGCCACACATACACCTATCCTAGGTGAAATACTTGTAAGGTAGTAAAATATTATTTTCTCTTTGGAGAGGAAAATGTAATAGCTAGCTTAAAAACTACTTAGCGGATTTTTATTTTTAAACTGTTGGAACTTATAAGGTTGTAAAATATTATTTTCTTCTATAGAGGAAAATGTTTTTGTTATAGTTATCTTAAATACTACTTAACCGATTTTAATAATAAGACGGGCATAATAGATATAAGATTGAAGATCAGAAATTACTAACTATATGATCGATTTTAATTCCTGCAAAATACACTAATTTCCAAGTAAGTATAAATATTCACGTAAAAACAAATAATATCTGGCATTCATTTTCTAAATTATCTACGTATATAATATTATACTAGCTGTGCCCGCGGTTTCACCTGCATTGGTCCGCTCCTGTTGATCTTAGGGTGATAATATAATATAGCCGATATAGCCGATATCTTCCTCGATAAATGGGCTATCTAACACCGAAAGATTTTTTCAAATCGGACCAATAGTTCCCGAGATTAGCGCGTTCAAACAAACATACAAACTCTTCAGCTTTATAATATTATTAGGTATAAATTAGTAAAGCAAAGGAAGAAGATCACGTGCTGAAAATTGAAATGTAATAAAATAATTTTATTATCTTTTACAATGATACGGAATGCTTAACATTATTTAACGAGCAGATAAAACGAACCCCAACGGACCTGTTTTAGGAGTGAAGGTTTATTAGTAAATTAATTATATTTATTAAGGAAACAATACACCGGCTATAATGAGAAGATATTAAACATAAATTCATTATTTTTTATTTGATTATTACATTACGCTCTTTGTAATAAACCTGAAAGATTTTGTGAAAAAAGTGTTTCTAACGCATTTGGTATTCGTTAAATTTATTTACCTAATTAATTTTAATTTAACCCACGCCAATCTACGAATTTTTAACTATCACTACCTACTTTTCTAATGAACTTAAAGAAAATAATGAACTTAGTTTGATTAAATTCAAAAGCGTTTTTCCAAACAGTATTTTTTTGTATTAGTGCCTAATCACTGACCATAAACATAATATTATACCTTTTCAGGTTATAATCAACTAAACTTTGAGAAAAGCTTTATAATCAAGACTAGCCGCTCCGCGCGGTTTCACCCCCGTGGCTCCTCTCCTGTTGGCCGTAGCGTGATGGTATATAGCCTATAGCCTTCCTCGATAAATAAGCTATCTAACACCGAAAGAATTTTTCAAATCGGACCAGTAGTTCCCGAGATTAGCGCGTTCAAACAAACAAACAAACTCTTCAGCTTTATAATATTAGTATACAAGATAATACGTAAAAAAATAATGCCTCTTGTTATCGAAACACAAGGTAACAAAAGTATACCACAAAAATGTATTTTCTTCCGTTAATAACATCTACAAGACAGAAAATTCATTATGTAACCGCCGCCATGACAGATAATATAAATTAATGTATAATCTGTGGTGAGAGCATGACAAATAACTTCGAATAGCGAGCGACATTCCCATAGCTAAAATATCATCTATTTTTGCTAATCCACGCCTGTCATTGCAAGGTCAGAGATAAGTGTGAAATTCAGGCAGCTTTCGGGATAACTTTTTGACTATTCATGTTTTTGTAGTAATCTATACTATAATATTGAAGAGTTTGTTTGTTTGGAAAGCGCTAATCTCCTGAACTACTGTTCCGATTTGAAAAATTATTTAGGTGTTAGAAAGCCCATTTATCGAGGAAGGCTATTTGCTATAGTACGACATAAAAGAGATGAAATTAATTATTTTGGAACTAATTCGTTTTTCATTACCTGGCAACCCTGAATTGGCAATGTAGCTGTCAAGTTGAATAAAAATTTTTTGTTTTTTTCGTGAAGTGGAGAATTATTGAGATAAAATTGTTATTTAGAACAAGAAATTTAAATAAAAAAGGAGTCATCATGAAAAAGGTTAAACGTAGCGGTGTCCGTGATGTGGTGTATAAAGTTTTTATTCGGTGTTTGTCCGAATTTCAAGCTGGAAATTTATTGACTGATTTGGAAAACGTTTACAAACGTACATCAGAATATACCGGTGAGATTCCATTTATTTTTGCTCAGTACTACGTAAAATAGAATATTCCATTAGTGACGAGTGTTTAATGTATGTATGTATGGCGATTATTACGTTTTCGCAATTTAATTTGAGGTTATTTGTATGTAAACAAAAACTAGTTTTTATAGTGCGACCAGCACAATTTGAGTCAAGAAGTTATATCCAATCCAACCAGCCTCAAATAAAGTACCTAGTTTAGATTTTACTACATAGTATAGTGATAACTGTTTTCATACAGCTATCTATCTATTAATCAATCAAACCATAAGAAAAAAAATCATATTTACTGTATCATATTTACAGATACTGAAGATGCCGCGTACCCTCTTGCCAGTACTTCGAAACAGATTGATGATCAGTCCTTTGAAGGAGTAGAATATTTAAATTTTGATGAATTATATTAATGTACAAAATTTATCTACAAAAAAAATAAAAATATGTGGTTTTCAAATCGCCTTGTTTTTTTCTACCCGACGGACCCAGAAAGAGGGTAATGTGTTTGAGCTGCATGTATGCTTGTTTGTTTGTATGTTTGATTCTATGTGCGCCTCTGCAGTCTAAACACTTGACCGATTTTTATAAAATAACTAATTCCAAATACATTTAAGTAAAATTTGACCTAGGTAGGTCAATTAAAATACTAATGTATTTTTGTCTTAAATATTTTACACTATTGCTACAATGAAACAATTATAACGGTTTAAATCGCGGTATTTATTTTAGATTATATTATATAGATTTTTGGATTTTTATTCTATAGTATCAAGATCGCTTGCGTCGCAGTATCAGTGTTGCTATATGAGCGACGGTGGCGCCCTCATTTATTTTCATCTCTTTTGTGTCGCACTGTATATACCATCATGCTAAGACCAACAAGACCAGAAAAATGCGGGTAAAACCGCGAAGCACAGCTACTTACATGTGTGTTTTTTATATTTTAGGTTGAAAATTAATTGCGAAGTGTTTTAAAAGAGAGCTTACTCGAATACAAATGTTTGTGATTGAAGCTATGGGCTAATCTTATTTCGTCAAATTCAGTTCAATTTTTATTTTGCTTGATAAAATATGAATTTATACATACAATAAAATCAAATAAAAAATAAATAATTATAAATTAAGAGAGGATATTAATGATTCAAATAATTATAAATTTATACCAAAAACTAATTTGAAATATGTTAATATGTATTTATAAAGCAAGGTTTGTTATTATCGGTCCATTTCATTCCCACTGTGGGGACACAGGCCTCTTAAGAGAGATTATCCCGTAATCCACAATGGCCAAGTGTGGGTCGGTATATTGCTACCACAATATGTAGTGAAACAATTTATTTCTAAGACATGGTGACTTAATTTCCTTCACTGTTTGCATCAGAAGTGGTGTACAGTATATTTGCTCAAATTTAAAAGGTTTTACCTTCGATTCTATCACTCGAGAAAAACGTTTTTAGTTATTAATTATAACATGAACAGAATATGAATAGTTGTCACGTTTAAACATTGAAGATCATTTGAGAAATTGCTACGTTTTGCTGGCAACATCCATGAATATGTCGTCGTAAAATCGTCAAGGCGATAGATCGATCTACCGAAAAATATAATTTTTCGTCACTTTGCCATCTCGCGGGATAGATTGTAATTTAACGGTGTTTACAATTTTACAGTAACAAATATAAGACTTAACACGCATCGACTAACACTTACAAACTGTTAACACGTGTTGGCGACACTCGTGACAGCGTGACATGGGTTAGTCAGCCTGGATCTGGGATAAAGTACCTACTGTGTTTCCTTTGCTTTTTAATCACGGATCAAGTGTTTTATTTAGCTGAAATACTTACAGTTACTGTAGTTTATGATTTTGTACTAATAATCGTTCATAGGGGACCTTAAATTTGTTTTTAAGAGATCGATATTGATTATTCCTGTCCATTACCTACCAGTCGTTTTTATTTGAAGTCCATTAATGTAAGATAAAATAAATATATTATTTGTAATACTTACCTGTAACAATTATAGAACACATATTATATATATAGACCTCTTATTTACAGGCATTAGAGTATTATGATAACATGATAATTTCGTTCGTAATATATTATTATGTTCGTAGAACTAGCCGTTGCAATGTAATTGAGAAAAGTAACATGTCTCATTTAAAAAGCAACCGAAAAATTAAACATCCTACCATAAATGCTCTTGCTAACTAGTCCGTCTTTAAACTTCATAAATCTTCTTTATTATCCCAAGAATAGAGGCTTAATAACAATCTAGGAGGAAAACTCATAGCAATTTGTTCTAATAGCTAATACCCGAGTAATGGTTAGTATAAGTGTGGATCATTACTTCAGTTTTCTTTTGGGAGTCATTTAATTAGGAATCCTTTATAGCCGAGAATTGTGTAACACACTTATGTTATGAATTTTGGATGGTTATATATTTTATTACAAAAAGGCGTTTTGGATGAAATTAAATTGTATCTGTAAAAATATGTATCTGAAATAATTGTGCTAAATTTAATCTTTGTCTGCTGTCTTTACGTGAAGGCAAGTAATTATATATTTTAAGGTTGTACAAACTTCCGGATTTAATTTAATAAAAAAAATCGGTTCATTGCTTTGAAGGTAATATAAATAATAATAAAAAACAATATATCGTGTAAATTCTCTGAACTTATTTTATTGATAGCCTCGAAAGAGCAAAAACTTAGATGCTGCAAATAAAGCAAATCGTTTTATACGTGAAATAGAACTCAAAGGAAATATTAAATGTCAATTTGAGGCTATATGATGTTAAGTGACACATTCAGCGTAAAGCGCTGTATCTTACATACTAGTTTAGAACTTTGACAGCATTTAAGCGATGTTCTAGCGCTGTTATGAAAACTGTGTATGAAAACCTGTATCTTCCGGTGCATTTAGATCAAACGAACAAATTCTCATTCTCCAATATGTCAAATTCTTTGTTAACAGGCGTAGAGCATTCATCGTTGTTCTTAGTGCGTTCGAAAAGATTTACGTAGTATTTGGAAAAGATTCTATGCAATTTTCTAATACTGAACAACACTGAATACGAGTTTTCGTTTACACTAATATATCACGAAAGAATAACTTTGCTCTAGCTCTAGCTCTTTGTTCGATTGATGTAAATGCACGGTGCATTTAAACAAATATTAGGAAGTTTAGTTAGCTTTCTTATTATTTCATATTATATTATGTGAAATAATTTTCATAAACTAAAAAAGGCATCAAAATAATTTATTTAAAAGTTTCAAGTAGAACATTAAAATCACTTCAATGAACAAACAAATTACTTACTTAATCGCATGTTATAACATAAAAAAAAATGTTCTAAGGCTGTTAAAAAATCCATGACTCAAACATTATCTAAAGTAGAATACATTCTAATATTATGTTTAAACGATTTTCCTTACAAACAAGAACGTGATCAAAGCGCTTCTTAAATAATTCCTGTTCAATGAATAAATGAGTTTGAACTTATCTATACAAAGACTATTTAATATTTACTTATCTCCACAGTAAATTGAAGCCAAAACAACAGGTTTAAACATATTAATTGCATGGAGAAAATAATAACTACTTTTTGAAGAATTTTCAAATATTTATTAGTTAATAACTAATCCAAGTCGAGAGAAAACCATCAAACCAAAGCTTATAAAAACATTCATCTTTTCTTCCTTAATAAGTGGTGTAACTAATACTTTTCTCTTATAAAAATACAAATGTAATAGTCAGCGAAAATCTTCACAAAAAATGCCTTAATACGTCTCAAGACAAATTAACAACAGCGTTTCTCACTTAAAAAGCCGTAGGTCGTCGGATAAGTTTCCGCAAGATACAAAACATCAGTAATTAGGCAAGTTTACACAGAGCGAGTCGCGAAGCTTGGTCAGTGTGGACGTGGCTCGGCCAAAGAAAGCGCGTGTACTTCCATTTTCTTGGAACAAGCAACATCTACACGTGGCAATAGGTGGGTCTGCATAGAGCAAGCAGCCTCGCAAAGCCATTGTTGCGTGAAGCAGCTCGGTAAGTGGCTGAGGAAAGCCCGTGTACTCGCTCTATGTAGAACCGCTTTTTAGATAAGTTCCCACTAGATGCAAATATCCCGAATCGGCCAGAAGCGTGAGTAATTTAATAAGCCCAAAACTTATCTGAGGGTGATCTGCGGGTGGTAATGTGTTGCCAACTTCTGAACTTCCCAGATTAAAGACTTGAGATTCTTGCGTGTTTTCGTATAGTTAAGGGAAAGTGGAAGCCTGTGGCAAATAAGGACAGCAAATTTTGGACTGATTTAATTTGTTTTGACATGAAACTAACTTAACTTGGTTCCTGCTCCGCCATAAATATAGAAAAAAATATTCGTATGACTATGGAAAAATAATAATAGCACTTTTTCATTTCTTTTCTTCTGGTTAATATGCTTCAAATGGTCTGAAAAACATTCTGCTAGCTAAATTTCTTCGTAAACGGGCGTAATAAAAATGGAAAACTCATGACAGACCATCAAAACGGTTTTAAACTATCATGCTTACTGGCTGCTATTTGAGATTCGTTTTAGTGAAGTGCTCTGAAATAAAATGTGATAATCTAAACATTACCACTACAATTACGTAAAATAAACGCCAGTTCATTCAGAGGAACATTTCAAAGCCCAACTTCATTTCTTCTGCATTATTACAACTATCTCGTTGGTTATTCATCGTTCACCTTCGCGTTGTGGAGTTTGTGCATAGTAACAAAGGGACCGTAATAAGGCTGTAAAATGTACTGAAACACTCCTGGCTCCTGCATAACTGTTCTTGAACAAATGAGTTGTTCAACGTCCTGGGATTATTGAACTCAGTATTGTGTTCCTAATAATTATATCATAGGTGTTCGCACTCTGCTATGATTGTAATAATTTAATCATAGTTGAGATCTCAGCTTTGCCCGCGTGAAAATAAATAAGCACTGAGATTAAGAACTGTTTTGTTTCGATATTATATTTTGTTAGTTGTTGTATGTGATATTGTTCGTAAATAATGTTGCTATTTAATGCAATTTGCAAATATAGCTAAGAATCATCACAATTTACAAAAGTTCATCAAGATACATCAAAATTGTTGTAATCTTTTAGGGGCTACAACAGAAAGACAATTCAAACTTATAAAATACCTACCTCTTATAGTTCAAAAAGGAAACACAATGAGGGCTATTTCTTAAAAGCGAGAGGTGTTATTCCCACATTTAAAGCGATTTTTATCTTATGAGTGGTACAGAGTGGGCTAATTTACGGGAATACGGAGGTTTAACGTTTTTAAGACCCTTACGGGGCCTGCGGGTACGGGCCTCCACGTCAAGTCACTTAGACGACCCTTAATTAAAGTAAGGTAGGTTCTTGTAATGAGCGAAGGCGATTTTTTATATCATTTCATATTTTAAAACGATTGATCATTTTTTTTTTTTTTCATTAAATATTGATAAACATTACAACGTAAATAAAAAAACTTTTTGGTTATAATAAAGCTACTTAAGAACATATATTACGTAATTGAAGTTGATCTTCGTGTGAATAATAATTAAACTGTGTTATTCACACACACCCCGACTACATGCAAAGCATAATAAAATTTTTCCTATAAGATCCAGAGTAAGAAATATGTGTACCAAATTTCATCCCAAACTATTCGTGCGTGACATAAATGCGAGTTTTGATATTGACAAAAAACAGGTGTATTTCTGAACGCAAAAGGCTCATTCATCCTACACATGTGAAACCCCATACTTCATAAAAAGTCACGAAGCTGTTCTTCACACATTGTGCTAAGGTTCCTTCATTTACATAAAATCGCTATTCTTATGACTAAGGTAGCACCCAAACCCGACCTGAATTAGAGATTTTTGCGAAATGTTTAATATACTCTCCGCTTAAAATGTACACGAATTTGTGTAATTATTCCTGTATTTTCAGCATCGTATTGAAATAAAACAATTTGCGTATTAAATTGCGGATGTGAATTTATAAGAGACTTAAATTATACTCGCTAAATATCATGGAATGAAACCGGTTTTATGCAGATTATGTAAACAGTTGTTGTTAATTTTTGTGTTTTAATTTCGACATTTGTGTTAAGGCTCTTTCAACGTTAATAATTAAAAATAACAGCTGAAAGAACGGCTATTTATAATTTGAATGGAAGCAGAAGTGTTAAGTGTTTTTATTTGGTTTAATGCAGGGTAGGATATATTATTTTACGCCCCTTTTATGAAGGTTCTCACTTCGTGGAAATTTGTAGCAATTCGTATAATTTTAATACCCTGCCTGTTTTCGATCCTTTTCCTAGAAATATATGATGTAATAACCACAGTATTTTTATATAAAAGTGTCCTTAAATTTTATAATGTTATATAAAAAGAAATAAATAGCGTTACCTCTGCTTCAGGATAAATTCTAAATATGTCCGCGCAAAACCATCTAGAATACGCGAACAAATAACATTATTTTGCGAAAAATCAAATAAAAAAAGTTGTTTTTTGAAACTTAAATCGATATGATTGAAATTACACCATAGCTTCCCAGAAAACTATATGAAGAGAGTACTGCATAAAAAAAAGAATACAGAGAAGTATATAAAAAATGTACAAATAGAAAAAAACACAGCTGAAATTAAAACTATTAAAACGAACAGTACTTAACTTCATTATCACAACGTTCTTTTCATAAAACCTCGTAGGTACTTGGAGAGATCAAAATTCAAATCTCGATTACCGAAATCAAAGACTATGTACCATGAAAGGAAATTCTTTTGAGCTAAATGGAATTTCATGAAAGAATGCTCTATGGTCGGTCGCGCGTGGGCGTGGCGCCCGGGACAAGTGATTAAGGCTAGCGTACATATACCATGATATGCTTAATAATTACTATAATATGGTTAGGGCATGCGTATAATATATTGATTTGTATGCTATAATAATGATACTGATAATATAGTTAGGACTATCGTAGGTACATAATACATCCTGATATGCTAGCATAGTATTTACAGTTGCATGGATATTGCTTAGGGCTCACGGATAGGCAGCCTTGTATATTCTTAATAACGTTTTTATTGGACTAAGATTGGATTTAATTTAATGTTATTGTCTATATGAATATTATGGCAACGTAGGATTTCATTTCATTTCGTGTCTAAATAATATAAATCCCGTCATAATAATATCAAAAGTGAAGTCTGTATAAACTATAAATACATCTTGTCTTCGCTACACAAGTGCGTTAACAAAGATCTCTCAACAGTAATATACAACACACAAAGATGAGCTCTCACAAAAAACAAAACATAATGATCATAAAATTGACCGTCCAGATGACAGCCCTTTTAACTCACTCATGCGGTAATGGGTAACAAACCCTTTTGTTCAATGAACAAAATGAATGCGTTAGGCATAGCATAGCTAGTGTGCGCTCA
>CAJQZN010027090.1:0-14068 GCA_907164685.1 Colias eurytheme
TTAGTGCAGGAATTATTCATTGTGATGTAAATATAAAGTTTTTGTTTATTGCATTTTAAGTTTTAAAGGCTGGTATTATATATATGTGGAGGTAATGTATGAGGACATCAGTAGAGCCTTACACACCTCGAAAACACATTTCAATGTTGTAATGGGGGATTTCAACGCGAAACTGGGCAAGAGAGGCGATGATGAGTTGAGAGTGGGGCAATTTGGATTTGGGCAGCGCAACCCGAGGGGCCAGAGGCTCGCTGAATTTTTGGAGAAGGAAGGACTCTTCATGATGAATTCCTTCTTCCAGAAATCTCCGCACAGAAAGTGGACCTGGATAAGCCCTGACGGTAAAACGAGGAATGAGATTGACTTCATCATGACAACAAGGAGACATATATTCAATGATGTTTCTGTGATTAATAGGATAAAAACCGGTAGTGATCACCGAATGGTAAGAGGCACATTGAATATAAATGTGAAACTGGAAAGGTCTCGCTTGATGAGGTCAACTCTTCGACCGTTCCGCACCCAAATCCAGAACCCCGAAAGCTTTCAACTCGAGCTCCAAAATCGCTTTGCTTGCCTAGGCGATGACGTATCTGTGGACGATCTGAACAACAGGCTTATCGAAACGATTCGTACGGTAGGGTTGCATCACTGCAAGACACCCCGTCGAAATAGGTCCCAAAAACTTTCCGCCCATACCCTTAAGCTCCTGGAAGAACGACGCTCCTTGCTACTACATACTTCCGATGATGCGAAGTCATATAGGCAGCTCAATAGACGGATTACAAAGTCCTTGCGACACGACATCCGCCTCTTCAATACGAAAAATATTGAAGAGGCGATACAGCGGAATAAAGGTACAAAAGTGTTCGCAAGAGATGAATCTATTGGGCAAAGCCGGCTGACTAAGCTGAAGACGGATAGTGGTAAAGTGGTGTCGTCTCAACCAGAGCTACTAGGAGAGGTTGAGAAGTTTTATGGACATCTTTACACCTCCGTTGCTAAGCCTGTTGCAAGTCCGGCGAAAGATCCTAGAGCCCGACTAACCCGACATTACACCGAAGATATCCCGGACATCAGCCTGTACGAGATTAGGATGGCTCTCAAACAGCTTAAGAACAACAAGGCGCCGGGTGAGGATGGAATCACCTCTGAGCTACTGAGAGCGGGTGGCAAACCAATCCTCAGAATGCTACAGAGGTTATTCACTTCCACCTTACTCGAGGGCACTGCGCCAAAAGCGTGGAGCAGCAGTATGGTTGTCCTCTTCTTCAAAAAGGGAGACAAAACCCTGTTGAAGAACTACAGGCCAATATCACTGCTGAGCCATGTTTATAAGCTGTTCTCGAGAGTCATCACGAATCGTCTCGAACGCAGGCTTGATGACTTCCAGCCTCCCGAACAAGCCGGTTTCCGAAGAGGCTTTAGCACCATGGACCACATTCATACGCTGCGGCAGATTATACAGAAGACGGAGGAGTATAATCTGCCATTATGCTTGGCGTTTGTGGACTATGAAAAAGCCTTTGATTCGATCGAGACTTGGGCCGTATTGAGGTCTCTTCAGCGTTGCCGCATTGACTATCGGTATATCGAAGTGTTGAGAAGCTTGTATGAAAACGCCACTATGTCAGTCCGGGTTCAGGAGCATTGCACAAAGGCAATTCCTCTGCAGCGCGGGGTCAGGCAAGGAGATGTAATTTCTCCGAAACTGTTTACCGCTGCTTTGGAAGACGTCTTCAAGCTCCTGGATTGGCAAGGATTTGGCATCAATGTTAATGGCGAGTACATCACTCACCTTCGATTTGCGGACGATATCGTAGTCATGGCAGAATCCCTGGAAGACCTCAATACAATGCTCGGTGACCTCTACAGAGTTTCACAACAAGTGGGCCTTAGCATGAACATGGACAAGACGAAAATCATGTCAAATGTCCATGTTGTGCCCACTCCGGTATCAGTTGGAAACTCTATTCTCGAAATTGTTGACGAATACGTTTACCTGGGACAAACCGTCCAATTAGGTAAGTCCAATTTCGGGAAAGAGGTCAATCGTCGAATCCGACTCGGCTGGGCAGCGTTCGGGAAACTACGCAACATCTTTTCGTCCAAAATCCCTCAGTGCCTGAAGACGAAAGTCTTCGAGCAGTGTGTGTTACCAGTGTTGACATACGGATCTGAGACGTGGTCCCTAACCGCGGGTATTGTGCACAAGCTCCGCGTCGCTCAACGAGCTATGGAAAGGGCTATGCTCGGGGTTTCTTTGCGTGATCGAATCAGAAATGAGGAGATCCGCAAAAGAACTAAAGTCACCGACATAGCCCACCGTATTAGTACGTTGAAGTGGCGTTGGGCCGGGCATATAGCCCGCAGAACCGATGGCCGTTGGGGCAAAAAGGTTCTCGAATGGCGACCGCGTACAGGACGTCGCAGTGTGGGACGGCCTTCAACGAGGTGGACAGACGACCTGATCAAAGTGGCGGGGAGCCGCTGGAGTCAGGCCGCTGGTGATCGGTCGTTATGGAAATCTTTGGGGGAGGCCTATGTCCTGCAGTGGACGTCTTAAAAGGCTGGAACGGATTACTTCTCAAAATTAAATGAGATCCCTAACATAAGTATAATATGGGTTGTGCATTTGAGTGTAGATTTACTTTTAAGTGTTTTATTATATAAATAATATAACATAATAAAATATATTGAATCAAGAAGAAATAATAAACAATCTTTTATAGATTTACATTAAGTAGGTATTAGATAAAATTTATGTTTAGAGAATAAGTAGGGTTGCATTTTATTATATAGAGAAATAACAAGTGGAGAATGTGTACATAAACAAACGTATTTTTAAATATACTCTTAAGATTTGCATTGGGTATGGTACTTACATTACTTTTAACTTACACAGATAAATCTGTAGGTTATAATTGTATTTTAAGATTGTTCATATGCTGCCCCCATATCTCATAGAGACTCGTGATGATTGCGCACTTCGCAATAATAAATTATTTACACGATTCTTCTTAAATCAAAAGGTTGAAGCCTTTTCTTGGAACAACCCGATGTAGTTATGTTAATTTTGCATTTTTAATATAATAAATGTATTATCTTCTTTAAAAGCTTCATTTATTAAATAGATTTCCAACTACATACGTTTCACTTAAATTTGATGTGTATTCTTTTAATAATATTCAAAATAATGTTATAAAAGTTCCATATTTACAACTTCACTAAAATTGCTTAAAACTGTCATTATTGACATTATAACAAGAATGCTAAATGTCAAAGAGAGCGTGCCGGTTCCAATTTTTCGATTGACGTCTCGAAACCGCTCGAAACAGTCTTGTTGCAATTGGTTTTCATATGTTTTAGAAGGTCCCGGTGCCAAAAAAGTAAGATTATTTTGTGAACGCAACAAAACGTACCCATAATAAGACTGTTATTCTAAAGGTGCCGGTTACCCCCCTGGAGCACAAAACAGATCGTATAGAAAAAGTTGTGTGGTTGAGAGATGGCCGCGGCTCGCACCTGCATCAAAACCGGTTTTGTCAAACACGATTTCCCTCTTTCAACACCATTTCGTGCGCTTAATTTCTTAGGCTCCTATCTCATCTAATAAAAGTTTGGGAAAAGTTCGCTTCGTAACGGTGAATACTATTTAAATTTAAATAATGATATTTATACATATTTAAAATATACATGTCGTATTTAAACAGAAAAAAAATATTATTTGTAGAAAATAATATAAACTGTTTATAAAAAAATTTAAATATTAAACTGAAAATGCATGCCTGAAGTACATACTTTTGTGAAATAAGGGCACAATAGTTAATTGACTGAATGTTTGGTGAGCTGAAAACAGGTCACCACAAAAAATTACCCCCTCTTAGTAAATTGCTGGATAATCTGTGAGCTCAACAAGGTCGCCGCAAAAAATTGCCAGTTCTTAAATTGGGAGTTTCATTTTTATTTTAATATGTAAATTTAGTTTGTGAATTCGCGAGTCTTTCCCCACTGCTGCATTTTTGTCGGCATAAAAGTCCAGCGAATTTGAATTTTTAATTCTATTATATTATACCCAAGCGATTAAACATATTGTAGTTACATAGGATACAACAGGCCATAAATTTAAATAAAATTTTTAAAGTATCGCGCTAGTTCAATATAATATGATTCCTACGTAAATATAGATTAAATTATCATTTATTTCAATTTTTATCGTAGGTACCTATGCCTACTTTAAAATGTGTCTTAATTCTTTCAACATTGTGTATTTGAAAAGACTCGTCGCACGGTAGGTACTTACCTACCTGTGTTGTATAAACTACTGAATGTAAAAACTTTAACGTGATTAAAAAACTATCCAACATCAAACAATGCTCAATAAGTAGAGTAGGACTGCGCTGGGTATTGAATTTCTCAAAAGGTTACTTAATTGGATCCTCTCGTAAATTATTTTTTACTAAGCACAGAAAACTAATATGTTACTCAAATAATAAAAAGAAATGTATGATGTTAGAATGTGTGTTTTTGCCCGTATATTCAAGCATCACGAAAGAATTGGGAACTACAATGGGATTTCAAATTCATAAATATTTTTCATAAACTTTGAATTCCCCAGTCAAGTGCATATGCTCGGTCTACATCGCAGAGCGTACTGTATTCTAATATATCTGGCAGTTTTGGAAGGACTAATTAAAAAATAAAATAAATAAACAATATAGAGCACATTCCAATTTCCAAAAGACCTCGAGCACATCATCACACGCGTGATATTCCCTATTGCCGGCTGCCGATGTAGTGTAATCGCAATTCAACCAGCCTGTTGTGATTGCAAACATGTACACTGTCATTATACAGAACACAATGCTGTAATAGTTTACTGATTTCAACCTAGCGCTGGCGCAAATTAATTTATTAGTGGTCACGAAATTTTCTTACTAAATTGTTTGCTAAGGTGACGTAGTGTATTGTAAATGTAATGTGATAAAATAACAAAATGAGCCGATATTATGAAAATAGTTCTACTGATAAAACTGGCAATTATATTTGAGATGAAATTGGTCGAACATTCAAGACCCATGGGGATTTGAATTTCTTAATTGTGACGGTAATACGATTACCCCAAGATGACGACTCACGAAGTACGGATATTAGAATGGTATTAAATTCCAATTATTTTTTATGTAAGTAAGAAAATTAAACACCTAAAGTATTTTTAGATCCGTATTCGTATATACATATTTTATATAGTTAGTTATCTTTTTCTCACCGTCTGAACTCTTTTAATTCAATCATTAATTTAAAATTTTATTAAAGAGAACTCGCAAGGTTAGTACGGAGTACCAGTCCACCACAGTACTATACAAGTTTAAATAATTTGGAAAATCCAAAAGTGCACGCCTCATAATTTTTTTTTAATAAATATTTATTAATTATTATTTTTGTTTATTTAATAACAATTAAACCACATCGAATCAGACCCTGAAAAATGAAAGGGTTCTATTCCTGAGCATACTCAAGCGTAAGAGAAAAAAAAAGACTCGATTAGTAAAGTATTTCGGTCGCTATCGTGTTAACAAGAAAAAGGATCCGCACATACAGACACACGGACGTCCAAGACAGAACTTTTTTAAACTGTTTTTTAACTAGTTTAAATAACAAAAATGACATCAAAAATATCATGAACGTTAAAAATAGTGTTTTTTCTTAATATGTGTGTGTATGTATTATCTTACAAGTGCAATGTATGATACATAAAGACATTTTAAGTTTGAAAAAACCGGCCAAGTGCGAGTCGGGCTCGCGCACAAAGGGTTCCGTAGCAGCAAATATAATAAATTACAGTTAAATCAACCTATCTCAAAAACTATAAGAGATACTTTGATCAAACCAAAAATCGTTGAAAGAGTTAATTAGCATGCATCACCTCTATTTTTTTTAGAATTTTATACCCCGTAGTTATAAAAATAGAGGGGGGGGGGACATACTTTTTACGACTTTGAGAGCTGATATCTCAAAAACCGTTCACTTTAAGAAAAATGTTTTTTAGAAAACTTTATATCATTTTAAAAGACCTTTCCATTGATACCCCACACGGGTATGTACATCGAAAAAAAAAATTTCATCCCTCAGTTACATGTATGGGGGGCCCCACCCCCAATTCTTTTTTTTACTATTTAGTGTCATATTTTTGTAGCGGTTCATACAACACATATTCCCATCAAATTTCATCACTGTAGTACTTATAGTTTCCGAGTAAATCGGCTGTGACAGACGGACAGACGGACAGACGGACAGACGGACATGACGAAACTATAAGGGTTCCGTTTTTGCCATTTTGGCTACGGAACCCTAAAAATCAGATGTTTTGCGCGAAGTGACAGTAGTACCCACCTCAACGCTTCGCTTATGAGGCGTGCAATACCTATGTGACTACCTTTAAAGCTTGATAAATTCTTTAAAGAAAGTTAAGTTTTAAAATTACTATATTTAAGGAAGTAGTAAACGCTACGTAGGAAGGAATCTACTAACAAAAATAATATAAGAATGATATTAATCAATAAACGGCTACTAAACAAGTACCTATTAATAGGTTCGGACTTCATATCATGCTTCGCTAATTTTAAAGATGCCGACTATGCGTCTAAAAATAAAAATAACTGCGTTAAAAACAACCGACTTCAAAAACGCAAAAGTAAAAAATAAAATAGATTTGATATTATTAATTACTACATATATTATTTAGATGTGCTATTTACTAAAAAAGGTTTGATGTCGGTGCACGGGCTTAATACTGAGTGCTGTAATTAATAATATCAAATCTATTTTATTTTTTACTTTTGAGTTTTTGAAGTCGGTTGTTTTAAATGCAGTTATTTTTATTTAATACTTTTATAGTGTATCTTTCAACACGAATCAAACGAGCCCAAACTCGATAAAGTTAATATATTACTGAGTTCCTATGGCCACCTTGCGATTCCATCATCAAATCAGCTCTATGTCATGATAATGTTTTATAGCTATCCAATTAAATTAGAAATTTCAGCTCAATCGGTAACCGGGAAGTGAATCAAAGTTACTTGCAACATTTACAAATACAGACAAAAATGCTCATAAAATAAAAATTACTGGGCCTATCCGAATAAAATTTTTATGGCACCAATTCGACACCATCCCGCATCGAAGAAAAAAAGAATCACGTAAATCGGTTCAGAAACCTCGGAGTAATCGGTGTACATACCTACATAAAAAAAACATACCGGCCGAATTGATAACCTCCTCCTTTTTTTGAAGTCAGTTAATAAGACATCCCAAATAAACTCGGTCTAATATTATTTTGATCAGCTTGTTTAAAACAAAACTATAACAGATTAAATTGAAAGACCCAAAACCTTATGCGTTATCACTAATTGTATTTGTAAATAAATAGCCAAAATATATATAAATAATTGGCAAAAATATTTGTGAAGATATCTCTAATATGTAAAATTTTTGCAGGGTGCGACATGACTATGAAACTGCTATCAAAATTGTTACAAATGAAAACAATGGAGCAGATTGAAATGTAAAACTGCGGTTTTAATTAATTTTTCTCGGTAGCTTTCATAAAAATTCTGAAATAAAAGATGACTGGATTATTAGGGTTGCACGTCTGCCAATTATTCTCATTTTTTTTTCTCATTAATCTTTATATTTTTTGGCATATATAAATAAAAAAAAAAACATTAAACATTATAATTCAAGATTGCTGGTGTAATATAAAAATGTATTCTGAATATTTCGTACACAAGCAACAAATCATCAGAAATTCAGTACGATACAACCCTGTTTAAGTATTAAATTATGCAGTTTAATCAACGCTTAAATTTTTACCGTTTCCTCTCTACTGACCAACAAAATCCCTGTTAAATTTCTATTAACAGTTTTAAATGGGTTGTTTTTATTTAATTAGCTTTTTTAACGGACGTACCCAAAGGTTCGGCTTCGCGAAGCTTGAAGTGCTTCTAAATTATATTTTTGATATGAAGAATACGTATATATATAATATTTGAGTGAAGCTGTGTTTTGAAATTCTAGTTGAAAACATAAACTGTAATTATACGATTTTGTACTTCAATAAAACGTAGAATAGAATAATTTTTTATGAAATTAATTAAAGAACCTCCTCTCATAAAATATTTTTAACCTGCGCTCTTTCATTTTCGAAAAACATCTTGTCGTTATTATATTATTATTATACATATATATATGGGTGTTTCTCTGCTATTTGGAAACTCGTTCAAACAAGACTGTCCTAACGAAAATTTCTCAAATGTTGAGAATGTTTGTCAATACAAAGCAAGGTAATAGTGTATCAAAAATATATATTAAAGAAACACACACATTTTTTTCTTTGTTTTTGAGTTATGAGCGGTTTTGTGAAAAATCGTGACAGGGTAATGTTGTGAGTTGTGACTAACCAGGGGAATGTTTTTATGAACTAAAACTAACATTTTTGTATGTTTAAATAATCAAATCTTTATTTTTATTAGCTCTTACAATGTGTAATTATTACTTAAATAATCAACGAGATCAAAACTAAATTCACTTACAAAATAGAGACATTTTTATAACATTTGTTAACTGAACAAAATCAACTTCTTACTTTTACAGTCTTTCTAAAATACTGATTGTTTGACATAAGTCAGCTCTTAGAATGTTAAATAAAATAAAAAAAAATGTTACCTCTGTTATCGAATTATCACAATAAACTTTTTTTGGCTTACAATAAGAAACATTTATACTTTTCAGGTAACTTGAAATAATTATCATTGCTGGCACAGTATACCACTAAAAATCAATTTTATCTTTTAGGGAAACATCTCTTATTTCTCAAAGACATGTACCAATTTTGGAAAACTATAAAATAATCTAATTCCTTTAACAGTCACGTTCAGATCAGGAACTTTTCCAATATTTGGTCAAAACCGCCATCAGACAAATCATTCTCATCTATTCTAAACTTATAGCCCTTGTTATCACAAATTTTCAGAAAAGTCACTGTTAGTTCGCCGTCCTCATCATCTACTTTATTAACAACCGCAGCATAGCGATATTCCCTGTTCCCGAAAATAAACTTAACTAAAACGTAATCACCACTGTTATAATAAGTTTGCTGACTTACTAGGCTCCGCAGTATTCTCAAGATCAGTCTTGGTATTTTCAATCGGTCTTAAAAGGATAGTCTCTGTAATGCAGTCATGTCCGTGAGATTTGAGATAGCGGGATTTCGACTTCGGAATCGGAGTCTGTGGAGATACTGGCCTATCATTTTGGAGGTTCTAGACTTCAGCTGAGCCTTCATACTGTGGTAGTTTCCACACTAAAAATGCCTTAAAATCCTATTTTAGAACTTTACCATCGCATATTACCGGCATTCATTTTGTGAGCGACGGACCCGTTACACAGTATCGAAATAAAATAATGTTCCATATTGTGACTTCGAGGCTAAATGTGGAGGTTCCAAATGTAGAAAAGTTCTCCTGGAATTTTTCAGAGAGTGGCCATGGCAAGAGTGCCACAGATGGTATTGGCGCCACGTGCAAAAGATCTGCTGATGCTGTCGTTGCTGCAGGAGGAGATATCGATAGTATGGAATCTTTTATAGACTCTGTGCGTCAAAGGTGTCCTTCAATCATTCTATTTACAGTTGACGATGATGCAATTAATGGATATTCTGAAAGACGCCTTTCTTCTTGTTTTTGAGGGTCATTTTTAAGTCGTTGATATCTCAATCGTTCAGCTATTCGTTTTTGTTCTAATATTTCTTCTCTTGTTTTGGGTGGCTTCATTTTAGGTGGCATTTTGAGCTATAACCTACGAAAAAGAACGATAATTATATTATTTATTTATTTATTTGGTACATATTATTAACGCTGAGGAAAATTGATGCGCTATCCAGCAATGAAGTCTTTACAAAACTTAAAAAAACATTCCCCTGAGGTAAGGAACACTCCCCTGTGCATATAAATGACAGGGGGATGTTGACCAGGGGAATGTTTTTTTAACTTGAAAACCAAATAACTGAAAATCATTAAAACATATCACGTTTATAACACAGATGTGCAGACATGCTTGCTAGTAAAGTAATTTAAACAAATTATCTTAATTAAAACTCTTAAAATATGAAGACAAATGCTCACCAGTGGAGTGTTCGTACTAACGGCCGCGACGCGTTTTTCACATCCAAACACAGTGGTGCTACTGACAAAATGGCGGCTGTCTATTTACATTGATAACCGAACGAACTTTACACCGTTAGCGTTCCATTTCACAGTTGAAATGTTTTGGACTAATAACCTAAGTGATTTTCGCGCCGTTTTCAAATGTTACCAGGGTAGTGTTTTAAAAATTTGAGGACAAACTTCGTAAACAATTTTTTCAATATTTTTTTTATTATAGACATGTAATTTGTAATTTAAAATATGCCACAGTCTTCTGCAATTACATATTATTATTATTTAGTAACGAATTGACAAGTATTAAATATTTATAGGTATCAATACTTCTAATTCTGGAAAAGGGACATACCAGGGGAGTGGTTTTTGAGATGTATAACATTTTTTTTCTCGAAAATTATTATATTAAATTACATAATGAGCAATTGTGAACCAAGAATACCACATTTATGTTCATATTAATCCTCAAAAAATATAAATGATAGAACTTATTCTAATAAAATTTGCTTGGGACAGTGATTTTCCATTTAGCAGAGAAATGCCCATATATAGGATATAGGTATCAACTAGTACGTCATGATAGGAATGAATATTCAATTCATATTTATTATTTTTATCGCGATGGGGTTTGGTTGCGTTGCTATCAAATAATGTCCGAAAAATGTTTATTGAATTTATCGAAAAAATATCTTTGATCAATCACTTAAAATATGATACTATAGTCTATAACTAACAATGCTTTTTCTTTACTGTCTAAAATAAACCCTACCAGAAAATTTCCACGAGTAAATTAAATTGGTATATTTCTGTGGAAAAATAACTTGTGTTTCACCTAGAGCTCTGTTTTACTTAATATGTGTAACTATTGTCATTATACATACATGCCTATAAAATGTGTTGATTGGGCTTAGCCTCGCGGCAGTTGCGTGGGCGAGTCCGAGATATATGAACATATAGATTTATTATTATTCTTTTATTATAGGTCTATAGTCTGTCGACATAGTTTCTTCTAAGAAATGTCAGATCCTGCTCCAATCGTTCTAAGTAGAAGCTTTGTCATAAATTTGACGTAAAGTTTTGAAGGTTTAAATGATTCAGTGTTTTTTCTTGAGTAACGGAAACTTACTTCATGTCAAGTTTTATACTTTGCGTCAATAAGAAATTATTTCATTTTACTTTTCGCATCTGTCACTTTTGATTAATCTTTTACTATTAGCCGTACACTGAATACGCATTTATAAAATACTAGCGGTCCGCCCCGGCTTCGCCCGTGGTACATATGAAAAATAGATGTTGGCCGATTCTCAGACTTACCCGATATGCACAGAAAATTTCATGAGAATCGGTCCACCCGTTTCGGAGGAGTATGCAGACTAACATTGTGACACGAGAATTTTATATATAAGATTTACCTATAGAGCAGGCTCCAAGGAGATGTTCGTTTGCAAAAATAGCGGACCTAAATCTGACTTCTGATATTGTATATTGTAATAATTGTATAGATCCCAGACATCCTATAGACGGACGTTGCCAACCAGTTTTGTGGTCCCCCTCCCCGCCACCCGGTAATTAAATATGGCATACAAAGAAAAAAATAATATTATCTTGAAATAGAGATTTAGTTCTGTCTTCACGATATAACAACTTATCCGCTTTTTATAAATTTTAACATAAAGCTACATTAGACCTTGCAAAGGACATTGTCTGTTTTTTATTTAAATGGGATGAAATAGAGGGTGGAATTTTATTGGGAAAGCAACTGCCACACGATACACGAAGTGCACGCAAGCGGAGCCGCGGGCGGAAAGCTAGTATTACATAATGCATACAAGGCCTTCAAAGATGAATTTTATTTCAACCCTCTGTCGACAGCAGCTCTGCGAATGAATATTTCGTTTCGAGCTGCTGTGATTGCATTTTCGAATGCAAAAATAAACTTGACAAATAGAAACCTTCGGGCCTGCTGTGTTAAATATAAAAATCTTTATTTTAACGCTGAATAATAAAAAAGACAATGTAGAAAATTTCATAATATTACAGAAATGACGTTATTAAAAATATATTTTATAGCCGGCGATTTATTGGATAGGTTTTGCTTTGCTTTTTCGCGCGAAATCCCTCGGCTGGAGCGATCCCTCACACAATTGTTACGCTCCGCCGATACCTATAAGTAAAAAAACGATGAAATTTTTTAACGTGAGAGAGCAACAATTAAGCCATAAATTACTGAAATAAAATACTACTCTGCATCAATGAAACATCAATAGGAGGTACTTCGACCTCTTACGAAAATAGCTACTCTAAATAGCCCAACGTGTTAACCTACAAGTAGGCAGCTAGAAAAAATTGTGTCATCACATTTAACGGATCTAGGTAGCTGGCACCTCGTACAAGACCTAGATAGGTGCAAAATTGCGGTCCGAGTGGATCGCCTGCAATAACAACAATTTGTGATTATTTACGGACTGAGCAAAACATCTCGAGAAAACGGGGCAAACGTGTGAAATTCGACTTTTATATGACAGAACCATTATTCTAATGTAAAATCTATTGATAATAATCATAATATTATTATATTTATTTAAAAATGCATGAGTAGCAGATCAGTGCTCTTATTTTATCTATATAGCTTTCTTTAATATGTACTTTAAAAGCATTTCGTCTCATTTTATGTATTTAAAAGAAGGTTGGACGATGAACTGCTACAAGTTGATGTTTAGAATTTAGATGCATGTCCCACGGCGACGCGGGTAGTCGACATGTTTTACAGTCCTTTGTTTTTGTTTACCTACGCGTGATACAGGCTTTTCATTGCAAAATTATTGGCAACTTGGTTCAGTAACTAAAAGAGCTAAATGCGAGGTTAAGTCAAACAAAGTTTCTTTACAATGTGGTGAATTTTGAAAACGTTCGGTAATCAGTAGGCACTTTTGCTTGAGTAATTTCGTTCAGTCAGGAAGTTTTATCTTTTCGTAATATAAAATGTTTCAACAAATACAAAGTTAATTTACATTTTAATTAAGCAATCAAGCATACACTTAAATACAATAAGTCAAGCTGTTTGAACGTGACTAATAGATTATCCACTTTCATTTAGGTAGGTATTTAGACTATTATGCTATTGTTGCAAATTCATTGTTATGATATTAATATGATCCTAGTTGAATTTAACTATTGTTTAAAAAGTAAGAAGAATTAGTTTCAGAATGTACATTATAGAGTGCAAAAATGCAAATATGTACCTAAACCTAACGTTTAGGTATACATTTGCATTTTTAAATCTTCATAGGTAGGTATTTTATGAACGAAAAGATTAGGTAGGTGGGTAGGTAGGTACCTATATCATATACCTAAGTAAATTGTTGTAGAAATAGTGAAATGTTTAACCAGTACTTATATAAAAGGTTAATCAATGAAAAAACAAATGAATTCTCTAGAAGAATATACCTACCTACCTACTTTACACAAACTTGAGTATATTTAAAGTTAGGTACCTACCTACCCATATTAATAACATATTGCAACAAGCAGTTTCTTTACAACATATTTGTACCTATCTACCTTAGGTAGGTAAAGAAATTGTTAAGGTAGGTAGGTATTACAAGAAAGTTTTGAAGTCATCCTAAAGTAAATATCTATAAGTACCTACTTAATTAATAGCCACCGTTCAACGTTAATTACAATATTAATATACAATTATAGGTAATTATGTACTTTGTTAATTACTGCGGTTTGATCTGTGGGGTGATACTGATTTTCTTTTTTTATACTTAATAAAAATGTATCATAGAGTCTTCGTGTATCAAACAATAAGATAAACTGCAACAAAATGTTCCCCAGGGTGCAAGCAC
>CAJQZN010027091.1:0-25532 GCA_907164685.1 Colias eurytheme
CAGTAGTACCCACCTCAACGCTTCGCTTATGAGGCGTGCAATAGACATTAAAAGTTTGAAACCTTATCAAGCACACGTCGAAACACCGTTATTTCTGATAACAAACGTAATTCAAATCCGTCGATCCGTATAATTCATTCGGCCATGCATCGTTTTGGCCGACATTTCGCTCTAACTCAATTTAACTTTCCTTAATTCGTAGTTTTAAATTTTAATAATGAATGTAATTACCAAGTTTTAAATTGAAATGCATAATGAGATGGTTTAGTTGACGTATTTGTGTTTGTGTGTTTGTGACGTGTGGATATATTGTTGTTGGTAAAAGTTGGTGGTTTGTTTATCCATATTAATGTTATTATTTGGAAATAATTTGTAAATTTGATATGGATAAACGAAGAAACTACTCGAGGGATTTTTGAAAATCTGTAATTAGGAGAAAGTTACTTTTAAATAGGTCTACTCTTCCGTGGCTTATGGCTACAGATATTATTATAAGATAGTGTTTATGTTTTTTATATAATAGTGTAAACCTTATCAGGCCGTCGATTTATGAATTGCTACAAATCAGAATTAGTAGTTTCTTTCTATGTAGTTTGTTTACTTTTTAAAGCTGCAAAAATTCATGCCATTTGATTGATTGTTCTTTTTGATAAAGTAATTTCAAGTTAAATTCTTTTCTTGTCATCCTTTGGATTTTCAAAAGCGCTTTGCAACAAAAAAAGTGGTTTTAATAGCGTAAATTATATATACAATTTGGTAAGCAGTAATCATAGAAACGGTTACGTCTTTAAGAGTTTTCTCTCCAAGAAAATATTTTATTCCTACAATCAAAATACATACTATCAAAATTGAGGCCTTTCATTCCCCTACGATTACTTCACTTGGGTTATGTGCGTGAAATTGCCCATAATGGACGGGGTGGGGTGAATCCAGGGGATTCAAACACTTCCTACTTAATATTTTATATGCTGAAATGTTTAGAAGAATTTTTGATAAAATAAATATATGATTTGGTATTCAACGTCTTTAGAAAATTTTCTGGTACAGGGTCTTACAAGTGTACCTATGTAGTTATGTCGCGCGAGTTCGAAGTAATACATGAATCGTATTTTTAACCGAAGGCAGGCATAAAGGCACAGTTCAAACAAATCCATGAAATTCAATATAACGCATTAATACTATGTTTTGTATCGAATAAAAATACAGAATTCAGCCAAAGCTCTTTCCAAAGAAGTTCTAATCAATATTGAGTCAATTTCACAAACACAAATCCGATCACGATAAATTCGATCATGAATTAAAATTTGATGCTCTATATCGAACTTTCTACCTTTATTTCATTTAACCATTGAGTCATTAGTCTCGGCACTAACCTTACGGTTAAGATAGTAACAGAATGTCCAGAGGTTCTCAAATTATTTAAATAATAATGAGTGAATCAGGATTATAAATGGTTAACTTCTTCAAGTTCATGTTTTGGCCTACTGCTTCGGTTTGTAAAAACTTTGATCTAGGAGCATCGTTATTACTAAACCTTTATGTATTTAATTTATTACCATGTACATTTTTTTGTGAATTCTTACCGTAATTTTTTGAGAATGCTCGTTGTTAAGAAAGATTATCGTCATCTTATTACAATGTGGACTAACCAAAAATATGATAATACGTATTAAACCATTGTTTTAAGAAAAAGTCTTATTGCAAGACATGTTTTAACATTACACCATCACCAAGGACAATAGATAAGGACCCTCTTAAACTTCTGTACTAAAGTGGAATCAATGACTTTATATGTACTAGCTTACTGCCCGCGGCTTCGCCCGCTTTGTCTCATATAAATTATATACTTAAACCTTCCTATTGAATCACTCTATCTATTAAAAAAACTGCATCAAAATCCATTGCGTAGTTTTAAAGATTTAAGTACACAAAGAGACATAGGGACAGAGAAAGCGACTTTGTTTTATACTATGTAGTGACTTGTAATAAAATTGTAGACGTCCAGTGCGCTGCGTGTTAAGAGTTAAGTTTGAGAAAGACTGTTAAACTGTAAGTGTAACGACTCGTCCCAGTCACGAATTTGCTCGTGCGCCGATTATATCTTTAGGTGAGATTTATTATTGTAACCGTTCAGTCTATTGACCTCTTGTTACGATACTATTTTATGCCCGTAATAATATTATGATATTCAAGGAACAGCGGTTAATACTGTCTTGTAGGGATATGTACATTTTGTAAGGGATAAGATTGCAAGGGAATAAGTTCAAAGAGATTTCGGTTTTATATTTTTGTTGCTATTTTGTGCGAAACTTCAGGTGCAGCTGCAGTAGCTACTTTACAATGTGTCGTAAAGCATTTTGATCTAGTTATTTCATTTATTAAAAAAAATGATAAGTAGCAAAATTAATTGATCTGGAGTTCCGTTACTATTTATGTATTCACTATAGTATACACTATCCTATATCTTATGTATACTATGTATAGTGTGTACACTACCTATTCAGTTATTTAAGTTTTGATATAATTTTTACGTACTTTCTATATGGAGTACCAAATTACATGTGAGTAAAGCGAAAGGTTCAAACTAGTTTTATTATAATCGTTTCACGTGTTGGAATTTCCAACTTGCAAGTGTAATAATAAGTAACAGTGGCAACAATTGCATGTTAAGTTGCAAGGTTCAAAGTTAGCATTACATTAGTAGTTTTAATTTAGTTATTATGCTGTGACCTAGGGTGACCAAGCGTTAGTTCATTTAGGTATTTCATGTAGGTACCTATGCTATGATATTTGTTAATTTGAAATAGTTTAACCCTACTGCTGAATTTCATATTTGGTAAGCTTAAATCATGAGAGTGTATTGTTTATATCAAGGTAAATTTATTTTACTGAATAGAAAAAGTCTATCAAATTATAAAAATATTTACAATAATTTAATTACAAATCAGGCTCTTAATATATTTTATTTTCAATTAATTGAATTATGAAATTAACAATATTAATCAAATGCTACTACAAAATGAAATGGCCGTTAATAAAAACGAATTACACTTATTATCAACAAAAAGTCTATTACAATTAAAAATACATACATACAGCCATTATAAAAATAGAGATAGGGTTGTCTAGATAATTTAGCTTAGAGGATTTCTTCCTTGTTCCAGCTATTCAGTACATTTCCTTGGAAATTTTAAACTGAACTCGCACAAGACGTGTTCAGTGTATGGAACGAGTAGACATTAAATGAGCTGGTTTTACTCGTGTATTTACGTTTATGGTAAGTTAGGGTTATACGTGAAAGAAATTATACACTTCATGGATTTAAAAGTGATTTTTATACTGTAGTTGCTAACCCCACAGACGTTGTCCTGTCTTAAATTATATGTATATGTATTTTTATCAGCCATCTGGTTTCCATAACACAATTGAAAGCTTAGTATGGCATCAGATCGTGCCGTGTGTGAAAAATTGTCCTGAATATTTATTTATATATTTTATTTATTTCACAATATTTATAGTTAGAGGTTAGACTGCATAGACTGTCTAGCTTAGCTATTAGTCTAGTTTGCTCATGACCACGCCCGCTAAAAATCCGTTAAAACGTATTTAATGTAAAATGTATGTACACTGTAAAGTTAAACACAAGCGGCTTTGCAGTTGAATATTTTATACTGGAATATTTGTTCATTTGATTAGATTTTTAACGATTTTGCTAACCGATTTCAAAAAGGAGGTTTTTATCTCGAATGTATTGGTTCCACCCCGTAGGGTTTTAAAGGGAAAAACGTCGTAAGTCCATTAATCAAATATTTATACGTAAGCGTATTAAAAAAAGACGGGTTGCACTCCGGGAGTGCCGGCAGAAGTGAAATCTTGATTATTAACGTTGAGCATGTTTGATATCCATCCGTCTTACGCGTTTTCGATCAGGTCACGTGTCCTGACGCGAGTTTAGATTTTATACCCAACGCCGCTAAAGAAGTTTTCACTTCAAAAAATTTAAGCTACAACAAACAATTAATTATAATTTGTATTTGTATAATATGTAGATAATTACTATGACAAAGAGCAACGAACTTTGCCCGAATTAAATAATTTCCATTTAATTCATATAGCCTATGGCAATTGGGAATAAAAAGCAAATAGGTATGTAGTAAATGGTAAAATAATAGGAAGCATAATTTCAAAATTTACCCTCTGGCGATACCTACCTATAGGCAGATAATAGATATAGGCAGTCGAATTTGTAGTCTATGTTTATTATAATAAGGTTTTGAATCTTTTGATTGTCGTATTGTATTAAAAATCAAAACTGCACTGTACCTACCTTTTATTTTAAATTGTTATAAAGGTATTTTTATAACTTACAAACAATTAGAGGTAATAGAAAAAAATATTGCAAATTTATATTTCATACTAATTTTATGTTATTTCTTGTTCACAGGTAAACAAATGCTTCGAGAGTGCTTTTTTATGCGAATTTAGAGAGCAAGTAAAAAGAAGATAATGTCAAATGTCATAAGTAGTAAGTACTGTAATAAGTGCGTTTGATCCATCCTACTAATTTAAATGGTACCTAGGTATTGAATAGGTAAAAGGAATCAGGACAAAAAAGTCTCTATACCTATAGGTTTAAACTAAATGCATATACTAACATAGAGCCTATTTGTTCATATGTATAAAGTAGTTTTTCGGCAAGAAGCTTATATCTAATACACTGGAGATTGCACTATGAACATTAACTTGTAACAAGAAAATATGACGTTGAATGACGCCTGTATGTTTTTTTATCCCTTTCACACCAACTAAGTTGGTGTTCATAGTGCAATCTCCAGTGTATTAGATATAAGCTTCTTGTTTTTCGGTTATAGATTTAAAAAGAAATACCTGTTTCTCTTTGGTTGAAAAATAAAAAGTCGTATCGAAGTTACTCAACACATTTGACATGATCTTAGCCAAAATAAAAAGCTAAACATTCCAAATTTTGTGATAACTGCGTCATGAAAATACTGTCACGTCTTTGACTAAGGCGACGATTCTGGTATCTTTGAAACTTGCCAAAGAAGTTTCACTTCTGAGACGTATTATTGGAACACACTTTTTTTATTTTATTTCTATTATACGTGCTACAAATCGCCAATGCAATGGCCTGTCATATTATAATTCAACGCAAGCGCATCGCTCGTGACCACTCGGGCGTGGCCGTAATTGTTTATACGGCAGGATTATTATAATATTTTATATTTATTCACCTTTTATGAAGAATATTAATGTGTGTCTTTAAATATATTAACTAGTTGATATACTCGACTTGGTCTGTGTTTTTGTTTGTAAACAGATGTTAGTCAGGAATGTATTGAAATCATCATCATCAGCTCAAATATGTTCTCACTGATGGGACGCGAGCTTTATTAAGGTGCGTATAAATTAAGCGCGGCAGCCGCGCGAGCCAATGTTCGACCAGAGTTGACGTTCATTTGCTGCGCGAGCCAATATGTAGATATATTTTAAGTTGAACGTAGTTGCCGCGCGCGGCAGGCGATCCATCACGAACATCTCTTCTGTAGGACGCCAAAAGTGTAGTCATTTTCTTTTTCAAGTCAGGAATAGGTATATCCATTTTCTTACTGATTTCTACCCACGCATCATACCTCAGCGATTTATTGTGGTATTGGGAGGATTTGCTGTTCCACAAAAATTCATTAGCGCCATACAATTGTATTAGTAAACGGCACTTTTCGTAGTCCATTTTTACGTATACGCCGCGCGAGCCGAATCACCAAAACTACAAACCGTCCACACGGCGCGCGAGCGAACGCCTGAAGCTCCTTTGATGCGGTCTCAAAAACCGACAGTGAGCGGATCGCCCCGCGGCACGTTCGAGCGCGGCAATGTTCGCGTCGCCGCGCGCGGCGATCCCGTCTACATAGTGCGCGGCCGCCGCGCGCGCCTATGTTCGATGGTTTGCCGCGCTTAGTTTATACGCGGCTTTAAGTACTGTAGTTAATATTTTTCCAGAAGTTATAAAATAAATCATGGAGATGTTTAAGAAAATAGAATTCGCGAAAATTATGATTAATGAGGCAATTACGATAAGAATTTGAATGTAAAACAATGTATTTTTATGATCGGATTTTGGGCTGTTAATCTATGCAGAGAATTTCGTTTTATCATTTAACAAATTCACAGTTACAAATTAGATGATCGAATTTACACTGGGACAAATACAAATTCGAAACCTATCAAAAATTTCACTCCACTTCTACATTAAGTAGGTACTAACCTGCCTACAGTTAAATGGATATCTTATCACAGAGTCAAAAATCGATACTACCAAGTTGCATACATTCAACAAATACAAACTACACCCACGTGAATTAAATAAATAATATAATGCATTTTGTACAGCACAAAATTTCCTACAAAACGGACCCCTTCACTATCAAGGAGGGATTGGACCCCACGGGGTGGGATAAAACCCCATACAATAAGTCACTCGCAGGGGCTCGGAGGATTATAGACGATTTTGTGTACGAGTGATATAAAATTGTTTTATTATAGGTATTGATAGCGGTGCTGAAGAAATATTTCTCGATATATTGTCTTTGTTTCAAATAAGCAATGTTTGTACTATGGAAACATGAAGACTGGGAAACATTAACCAATATAATTGAGGAAAATTTACACAAAGGTAATTACATAATTTTAAAAAGCCACTCGCCCCAATCAGGTTGACATTACATACATACAAACTTATAAATGGAGCTGGACAGTCAGGCGTAGGTTCCCTTGCATACAATTGGAGAAAAAATGGCTTACAACTAAATAAGTTATTTTTAAATTATTCTGTGTTATATTAACTCTACATAAGAAAACAAAGTAAAAATACATTTAATTATTTACCTATTCCATATTAAATATAGGAGGTAGTTTCATATTGGTATTTACTCCAACAGGGAACGAATTACAAGGCAATTGTCAAACTTCTGTGATTGATAGAGCGGTTTTAGCTTTATTATGATATTTCCTATGTTATTATTTAGTATATACTTTGTGACTTCGCTGCCTAGTTCAATGTATTCGAATCGATGGATGTTTCGAAACATAACTAATAATTAAAACTATTAGTAGTATATTAAATCATTTATATCATTACAACCACCTACTTTGTATAAATTTTGTATTATTTTTTTCATTTTTATTTCATTTAGATTTTATGGATTAAGTAATAAGTATGTCTTTACTAAGTTAAAAGTAGGATCATTACTGGTTGTTGTAGAATATATCTAGTCCTACATATTAATATTTTACAAGCTCTAAATAATTTACCCAGGATAGGACAAGAATAAAACTTAAGCTTCGTCACTCAATCACTGTAGTTTTGGAAGCATTCACAAACCAATCTTTCCCTTTCTACATTCATAGATTTATACCCTACATTATAACATTTCAACGACATGAAGGCATGAAATAGATCTTGTTGTAATGTATATCGATCTATAATCCACACGAGCGCCTGGCCTCTGAGGTATTGTAGTTATCGCTTACTCACTGTGATGTTACAAGTATCGGTTTATAATTATCACTAGCTGTGCCCTGCGGTTTTACCTGCAGTGCTCCACTCCTGTTGGTCTTGGCGTGAAGATACATAGCCTATAAGCCTTCCTCGATAAATGGGCTATCTAACACCGAAAGAATTTCTCAAATCGGACCAGTAGTTCCTGAGATTTAGCGCGTTCAAACAAACAAACAAACAAACTCTTCAGCTTTATAATATTAAGTATAGATTTGAACAGGATTATAAGTAAAAGTGTAGATAGTTTACCAACACAATCGATCTACAAATATGGCACGCTAACGCACACAGGAATATAAGTAAGGAATATAAGTAAGATCGCATTATTGAAATAGGCAAAGTGAGTGAAAAAAAGACAATGACTTAAAATGTGGCTAATTTGCAACATTTCGACGTGCCACTGCTGGAGTGCTAATTATAACCTAAGTACTCCATTTTACTTAATGTAATAATTGAAAAAGCACAAATAAAAAAAATTATCGATTCAAAATTGTTAAAAATATTGATGAATATACCTACTCATAGCAACATAGAACCTCCTTTGTTTTTGGAGTTGCTTGAAAAGGGTGGCGTAGTAGGGGAAAATTTTATGGGTTCGCGTTACCGACATGCTTAATGTTAATGTCATGAGAAATATCAAATTTGAATACTAAAATTCTGAGTGTTAATAAGTTTTCTATTGACCTATGCCTGTTTATAAAACTTAAATGTTCGGTCTTTTCTTGTATCTCTGAGCTTTTAATTGACCGATCGCTTTTCTTATGATTTTATAATTCCATGAAACCATTGGCTGGTTTTATAAATTTTTACATTACCTTAGCATTATTTTATTACCTTGAATTTTGAGGTTCCCAGACCCCAGTAGAGTTATACCATTGGGAGTCTGGGTCGTAATATTAATACGCAAATATTTATTTTATTTTACTTAAACATTTAATAGGAACAATAATTATTTAAATTTATACATTTACTTGGATAAATATAATAAAATAAAATTCTGTATAATTGAAAGTTATATATGTTTTGTTTGCGATTTAAAAAAATGTTGTCCAACATGTAATTTGAAAATTTTAAGTGACTATTTTGTTTCTTTAATAGCCCGTTAAACTCACAAGGAAAATGAAAATGCGATACGAAAAAGGAACACTTGTAAATTAAATAATACAAATGATATTGATTTATATTCGTTTTGGCTCTTCAATATAAATACAATTACTCAAGAAGCTTGTAACAAAGCGTAAACGTGAAAATAAACCATGGCTAAGATACAAATAATAATTGAATATAGGATCGATGAATATAAAATGTAAGCATGTCTGTCATACAGCTTGTTGAATGGCCTTCCTGTTGAAATCAAAAAGAGGGCGTTCTTTATGTTAAAATTCTAAACAAGGTTTACGCACTGTGCGTTTACGCAACATTTCTTGTATTATTTATTTTGTTGTTGGTTTTTCAGAATATAAAAACTGTGAAAGTTGATCAGGGCCTGATGATGAAGCGGTATTTAAATTATTTCACCTTTCAAGTTATACTTTATTCTTAAGTTAAAAAGCTTCTTATTTGCCCCTTAAAATCGCAATTTTTCATTATAAATATGTTTTATATCTCTGTTGCTGATAGAAAGATTCTTCCAAGTGAGTAGTGAACGTGACTTCTTGAGATTTACCTATTTTGTTCTTAATGATTTGAAACCAAGACTGTCTCAGAACATTCTGTCAAATCGCAATAAAAAGATTTACCTTTTAGATGTAAGAATCAAAATAAACGAGTCTCGGAAGTACCAAGAATTTTATTCTATTCCAATAAGTAGTTTTATACCAACAAAATCAGTATATTTGCTTACGTATGTATTAGTAGCACGTCCACGACTTTGCGTTATGGCTTATCACGTGTAAATAAATTGGGAATCGGCTAATGATTATAACGGCTTAAGGAGAAGCCAATCAAAGCTGAAGAATCGCTTTGTTAGGTCAAGTTAATCTCTGCTTATAGATTAGTCAACGTCAAGGTTATGCGGATTTTCTGGGTGTGATTGTCACGTTGTAAATAAAAGTACAAATACAGGTATATCTCTTGTAGAGGAAGGATATAAGTCTTGTAGAGGAAGTGGCGTGTGTTTTACATGTATTGGTCCTTTGAACCGGATCTTAATTCTGAATTAATGAAATCTGAGATGTTTAAAGTAAAAGAGATGATAGAAATAATTGTAGTGTCGAATGGAATTCTAATACGTCAAATATTTATTTAAGTGGCACATAAATTGTAACTAATTTTAAAACACATTCTTATTATGTGTGTATGTACGTGTACGCGACAAACATACTTTGAAAAAGTACGAACTATATAAAATGGTACACTGTGTAGATAATGGATTGTTCGATTTTTTTAATCATTAAGAAAAAAACCAATAGGTACACACATTCAATTAAGTAATCAAATCACACGACATAACAACAAATCATGTTAAAAATTCCCTTATATTTGTTAATATTAAACCTCATACCCCGTGCACAGTGGGTAAGCCGTCTCAGCGTGATCCTATTTCAATAGGTCCAAGGTACATTGATGGGCTGAGGGACAGAGTACCTACGTGTACCTACGTGTTTTTTATTTCAATCACTTGTGAATGAGACGCAATTAGTGTGATTCGAGTGAGTTTCAAGGGAACAATGAGTGGGTTTTTGACATGTCAATGTTTGCATACCTACATTTTTTATGGGGATGAAATATTTTTTTTTGTTGATAAACTAGCGATTTTCTGTTTGTGTTTGTAGGAACGTTTGCCACGTAATGCAGCGTACAAGAGTTTACAAACATAACATAAAACAAACATTTTAGGGTTAGTGCGTTGACAATTATTGACGTTTAATTATTATACATCACTGATTCTCATCAATATCCTGCTGACATATCTTTTTCATACAGCAATAAAAATATAAAAAATAATCTGTGCTCTAGTTTAACAAATACCTAAATTCAGTTACGAAGAACAAATGATTTTAAAACTATTCATTGCGATGAAAAATCTATATGCAATTTAATTAAAAGTAGGTACTAAAACTATCCGAGGCGAACAACTATGAAATCTCAGTTTAACGCGAAACTTCGATGCTGAAAAACTGCGGTTTAAAGTTATTCTTAATTCGTTGGAAGTTTCAATTTCTCGACTATTTATGATCGTATTTTATGGTTTGTGGAATATTATATTAATTTTTAGTGTGTTTTTTAATATTAGTTTGAAGTTTTATAGATAGGAAATGGCTTGTTTGCTCTACATCCTTTATTAGAATAAATAATGTAAAATAGTGATAATAATAAATAAATAAATATTTCGGGACAATTTTCACACACGGCACGATCTGATCCCATACTAAGCTTTCGCTTGTGTTATGGAAACCAGATAGCTGATAAACATACAATGATATATATAATTTTAAATAAATACTTATATAGATAATTAACACCCAGACACAGAGCAAACATCTATGTTCATCACACAAATATTTGCCCCGGGTGGGAATCGAACCCACGACCGTACCTCGTACGCGTACGCTCGGTTGGGGGGGTGACCGAACCGCTCATCCCCCCAACCGAGCGCCAGCTGACGTTCACGAGGCTTTATAATACTATACTCTCATGCGTCTGACGAATTATCTCTTGAGAGGAAATAGTTAACCAAATTTGCACCTGGCTCCCTAACCATTCCTATTATCAATTTTTATAACTTAACATTTTTACTATAACAGTGAAGTCTACTAAGTTTTCATAAATAAATTATTTACTAGTTGTGTTACGCGGTTTCAGCCGCATTGCTTCGATGTTAGTGAACTTAGCAGATCATTTTTAGCAGATCAAAAAAAAAATGTGGGTTCTTATCGCGTGCAGTTGAGTTCTACAGTTCCTGATACTTTTTAGAAATAGTTCTGGCGTTTTTACCTTAAAAAACGACATTTGAAAAAACCCGACCTGGACCCGGCTTAACGTGATGCTAAGACGTAATGCTACGACGTGATGCTACGACGTGATGCTACGACGTGATGCTACGGCGTGATGCTACGCTGTGATGCTACGGCGTGATGCTACGGCGTAATGCTACGGCATGTGTTACGGCGTGATGCTACGCTGTGATGCTACGGCGTGATGCTACGGTGTGATGCTACGATGTGATGCTACGGCATGATGCTACGGCATGATGCTACGGCATGATGCTACGGCGTGATGCTACGGCATGATGCTACGGCGTGATGCTACGGCGTGATGCTACGGCGTGATGCTACGGCGTGATGCTACGGCATGATGCTACGGCATGATGCTACGGCATGATGCTACGGCATGATGCTACGGCATGATGCTTCGGCATGAAGCTACGGCATGATGCTACGGCATGATGCTACGGCATGCTGCTACGGCATGGTGCTACGGCGTGATGAAATATGACATAAATCAATTTTCTAGTGTTTCATTTTACGCGAGTATTTCAAAAAAGTATCAGGAACTGTAGAACTCAACTGCACGCGATAAGAACTCACATTTTTTTTTTGATCTGCTAAAAATGATCTGCTAAGTTCACTAACATATTGCTTCGCTCCTATTGGTCTTTAGTCTAGCCTTTCTCGATACATGGAGTGAAATAGTTTTTAAAATCGGACCCGTGGTTCCCGAGATTAAGCGTTGGTGGTTGAAACAAACAAATTCTTCAACTTTATAATATTAGTACGGAAGTATAGATTTTACCAACCGAGCGATATAAAACTTTTTTATCATAATAAATTTCGCTCAAAAGCGAAAAGTATTGCGTTTCATCATTTAAATATGCTCATTAATATTTTATCCCGAGATCTTTAATAAAACTCCAATTTTATGAAGATAAAAGCATCTGTTTTTATAATGATATAAAAATTAAAGGGTGCGTTGAGCTGTATTAAAGCAAAAATGAAGCTGTTTGTCTGTTTACGTTCATGTGCACTATTGCTGTACGCATTTTGATGTGGTCGAAATGTTTACGTTATACCTAGATGTACATACATACAGTCAAATCTATATTCCTTCTATATATATATGATATATCTGTTCACTGTTGCAGTCAGTTATTTACGTTTAAATATAGGGTAGTAAATTCACTTTTACAAGACGAGGGAGGTTTAACTAATATTTTACGATAAAAGTCAAATGACAAAGAATTCTAACTACCGACATTTTATGTTAATCTATATGCATGAACCATCGAAACAGCGCCATCTACTTATTGTGAAATGACTTTGAATATTTTAGCACGAGGGGTGGGTATCACAGGGGGATTATGTTAATTATTTAATTTGTATTTAGACTAAATAATGAGGTAAATGTATTTTAACTGCTGCAATTTATGGTTTCAAGATAAAATTAAACTTTGATTTTTGGTTATCGCCATCAAAATCGGTACAGCAGTTTTTATGTAAATATGCAATATACTTAAAATTTTAAATTAAATTGATCAAAATAATAATGCCTATATTATATTTATGTAAACTTTTACTAGAATTATTACCACCACATACCTTGGTTACTTTTAAGTTTTAACTATTTTAATTAGTCATATAGGCGTATCATAAACATTTAATCTGTAGCCCATTAATATTTTAAATGAAAACACAAAATATCATTAACAATAACAAATTTTAATCATTATAATAATACATATGCTTGTTAAAAAGCATTTATCTCATAAAATTGTTTAATTAACCCGTTTTATATTCGATTTCATTCTCAATGCGTCGCAGTTTTATTTGCTTTTCATTATAAACTGTTAAATTGTTAATGACACTCGAAATCGCTTAAATAACTAGTGGCTGAACGCGGCTTTGCTCGCACGATCTGAGGAGAACGTGTATGATAGTTTTGGTTAACTATCTGGCTAATTGGCTATGTATGTGTATGACTTAATCAAGAATAGTTGGATTTAGGAACAAAAAAAAAATGTGTGCGTGTACAAGTGTACACACGTAAGAAGTGAAACTTCTTTATGATCTTATTTTTCAAAAAATAATTTACTTTAATATGCAACTTTACAGAAATACGTCGAATCACGCGTGGTAAGGATAAGAAAAAGATGGCGCGTAACGGAAAAATGTCACGCGTAACGAAAAAATGTTACACTAAATTTTTTTCCAACCCCGATAATGAAGTTTCACTTCAACAATTTATTTAATTGAAAATGTATGTAGTAAAATATAGGTACATAGTTTACACTGGTGAAGGACAATTGCTTTAATCTAAAACAGTTATTTTATAGAACTGCAAAAGTAGTACATAAATGATAAATTTGCCAGAGTAGTGATGAAGTCTTATTGATTTTCCTTCGCTAAGATATTTTCACTGTAGGCACCTTATGAATCAAATTGAAATACAATTTTTATTGCGTGTCGCAAATCATGTCACAGTTAGAATAATAAAAGGTAGTCCTAAAAATGTCCTGTCAGCCTATGAATCTCGCTTGGCTTGACAGCGAGTAATGGCTTTGTCAGAGAGAACGCGTTCTTAGCTCGCGATAGAGCTATCTAACAAAGGCATTAGCGCTTAGCATATTCCGCGTGAGCGTTACATACATGTTAGTGGCAGCCAAAAGTACAGTCAGAAACGTTTCTTCACGCGCCGCGCCACAGGCCACTAGACAGAAAACAGTATAAACTAATAAAGCAATCAAAGAATGTTCCGCGCACTGATCCGTCATCTCATCTAATATACTATCTATGTATACTCACAAAAAAGCGTGTGTGCCGAGCGCAAGTGTCAGAAGTGAAACTTGTTTGGCAAGATTCAAAGATACCAAAACCGTCGCCTTATTCTATGACGTGACGGAATTGCCATGACGCGACCATGAAATTTTAACACGTCAAGCTTTGTATTTCACTTCAAAATACAAAGCTTGTCTCGCTATATGTACTATATTTGGTGACATATTGCGGCGTCAGGTTAGTGCTATGACGCGCTAAGTACGCTTCCTATCTAACAAAGCCCTAAGTAGTGGAATTATATGACAAGTGTAGACAGGTCTAGCCGTGAGTCGTGACAGGTTGAAAGCGTTTAACGTAAGCCCTAGGTTGCTAAGCCCTTGAAGGTTTGGTTCTTTTGGATGATTTTTTGTTTGAAATTATGTATGTGACAAGTAATAAAAATAATTGTCTCAGAGCTGTTGAGTTTCAACGATAGCTTTTATGTGTAATAATATAGCTTTCAAGTGAAATAATTTTATAAATAAGTAGGTTATGTCGTTCCAAAGATCGTTTTTGAACTACACCATAAACTTAGTACCTTTTATATTTTGACCGCCTCCCTGGTACAGTGGTTGACGCGTGAGCGTAGCACCGAGGGGTCCTGGGTTCGATTCCCAGTGGAGACGAAGAAAAAAAAATGTCTCGGTCTGGTAGGACACAGAAGGCTGATCACCTACTTGTCCTCAAAGAAACTCGATCAGTGAAACAGATGTATAATGCATCTGCCCCTTATCCCATTATGGGACATGGGACTTCACTTTTTTTATATGTTAATTTAAGCTGCCCTTTAATTTTTATCGCTGTATTAAATTATTGTTCATACAATTATAGTGGGAAAGGGCTTAAAGCTTGTAAGTATAATGTGGTGTAGGTGTACCTATGACTTCATTCATATTAACACTTAAAATATCGCCTACAAACAACATTAACTATTATTTTTAGCACTTTATTTTACTTGAAAGAGGAATAAGGGCTTATACTTATTACAAGTTCTCTTATTACACGTACTTGTTAAAACTACTGAAGGCTACCGCTATACAATTCCCGTCCTGTTTGTTTGTCCCCTTATTTTTGTAACAGAAACACCTTCAAGACTATTACTCTCATAGTAACCGACCGTAATTGTTATTTATAAGCGTATTTCTTCCGACCAAATACGTATTCTAACGCATTACTATTTTCAGTATGTTTCTTTCTCACTGTCTAAGTGTAATTATAATTATTAATTTTATTGAAGCAAGTATATACCTAACTGTTTTATAATCGCATTCCAGTCGCAAAGCTGTGATACAATAATTTCTCAAGCTCTGATCTAGATCCAATCCAATCACAAAGTCACAACCCAGTCGCAAAGCTTCAATACAGCTGCAGTTACAATATAATCGCAAAATTGCAAACCAGTCGCAACTCATTCGCAAAATCGCAAATCCGCACAACACGTGTCGCAGCTGCACGATGCATTTAGCAGGCATTCGCGTTACCTCCCCCAAGAGGAAGTATAATGACATTATTTACTGCTAAGTGACGATCTTGATGTCTTATGTATGCAAGGGAATCAATTTAGGGCAGATCTTAGAATAGTTAGATATATAATTCCGTGTATTTCTAAATTACAGGAAAAAGAAACGCACTGTATGTACTTTTATTTTTATTTATAACTTGGCATATCTCTTTGAATTTTTATATATTGCAACAATGTTACTTAACTGGTACTAGTCCTGACGATAACTACCTATTTAAAATCGGTAAACAATTTAGTTGTGCCCATGAAGGTGACTTCAAATTCGATCTAAATAAAACAATCCATATTGAAATACTACACCGAAAAACTATCAATCACTAGTACAGATATTCACCTACTTACGTTTATTAAAACTCGACTAAAATTCGACAGATGTTCCACACGATATTCCTAATATATGCATTATATAAGGGAATAGGGATGCATATCCAAATACAACAAAGGTTCTTACATCACGAATAAGATCACAGCTTCTAAGGAACGCTATTCAAGCCACCCCTCGCAATCTATTGTTTAAGGAGCAAGCGAAGCAGGGGTCTAGTGGTTAGTTTGTTCGATTGCAGAGGTACATATCGAGTAATGAAGAGGGGTCTTATCTTTACTCCCCCTTCTTACCCTTATAGCCATTGTCTTGACGTAGATAGCAAAGTGAAGTAATTTTTGAAAATATAATGATTGGTCTGATTGGTTATTACATCACCACTGCTCTAGATGGTGAAGGAAAACATCGTGAGGAAACGTACATGTCAAAGATTTAAAAGTCAGCGACTTGTGCCAACCTGCACTTGGCCAGTATCTGGATGATGGCTTGTTTCTTCATAGGAGGCTCGTGTCCCAGCTTTAGGAACAGAATACCTATATGGGCTGATGTAGATCTGATTGGTTGGTCTATGGAAAGATTGGCCTCCATGGTCGATCAGCATTTTGAGTACGCATTGTTCAAAATATCATATACACTTTTGTAAGTTCCATTGTATTGTATTTCAGAATGTTTAACACTCTGTATCAAGACACTTTTGGTGCCTTTTCTTAAAATGAAGTAATTTTAATATTTAATGACGGTGGTAAAATATTATTTTTCTTTATTCCGACGAATCAAAAGCGCTTCTAAACATCGTCTAGTTGCATAAATAAATCTTAGAGTTTGAGTCATACCAGTAATACTTAGTTTGTCTTATAAATCTATTGCTAGGTTGTCCATGTATAGGAAAACACTTTTCGATCAATAACGATCCGGATTTACCCACACGGTTAAACCTAAATGTAATTATTTTAATTTTTCTAGTGTTCTTGTTGTTCTGAATATGATAGGCTATTATTATGTATACAATATTATACTTAAACTAGCGGTCCGCCCCGGCTTCGCCCGTGGTACATATGAAAAATAGATGTTGGCCGATTCTCAGACTAACCCGATATGCACAGAAAATTTCATGAGAATCGGTCCACCCGTTTCGGAGGAGTATGCAGACTAACATTGTGACACGAGAATTTTATATATAAGATATTCAGCTATTATAATTTTGCTTTATATAATTGGTATATTTAATGGGCTATTTTTAAGGAGCGTAAAATGTTGGAATATTTTGTTATGGATTGCAAATAATATTATAATTTGTTTAAATAACCGTGTGGCCAATACGGTTATTGCCACATGAATGGTATGTTTCTTTATGAAGATGCGAATAAATTATCTGGTGAGTCGTTGTGTAACATAGATATTAACAATTTTCTTTCTGATTACAATTTGAACGCAATATTGCAGTAACGTTGATATAATTTTATGAAGTTACTGTTGAATATTTTATTGAATAAGTTTTTAAGTTAATAGTTCTACCTATTGCATTTTAACATCTCTCTATACTCCTACTATCTACTATCTTCCTTAGTCCAATCATATAATTCAATTACTACCTACTTCTCAGATGTACATCAACAATTCTTACATATAAATTCGCCAAACAAACGAAGCGAAGCGAACGCGTGGCGGTACATGTACGTTGTTAATGTTAACAATGCAATTGTAGCGAGCGACCCTTTGGATGCAGGCCCAAACTTGCTCCTGCCGTTTCCTTGAAACTCATTATCCTGAGTTATCTGTTTCCTAAATTGTATGTTTACTGTATGTATGTTTTATTTATTTTTTGTTGAATTTCTCGCAGTAGGTACGCATTAATGAGTGGAAGTTTATGTAAGCCAGAAAAAAATGGTTAAAGTTTCAAGAGAAAGTTACAAAGAAACGCTTTGGAAAACGTGTAGCTTTATTTGGAAGTCGTTTCATTAACAATATTAATTAATGTACGTAAAATAATTGGTACTGCAATGTATTAGAGTCACAACTAACCCACCGTTCACTTCATTTTACACGTAGCTATACATATGAAACCCTAATGAAATTCTTGTATCTTTCTAGATACTTCCAGAACCTTTAAATGCTACCAAATACCAATTTTCCCTACCATTCCACAGAATCGTTTACCGTGACTTATCTCGCATTTCCTAAACTGTTATGATCGTATACTTAGACTTTACAGAACCCAAGGAATAGCGTCAAAGAAATATTAGGGTCAGTAATTGGATATTATTTTTGCAAATGTTGTGTTTAAGAGTGATTTGCGAATAATGTTGTTTGCTTTTTCGAGGAGAGCGTTGGGCTTATCTTATTTCGCTTTGCGTTCGATTTAATTTGGGGATTCGGGATAATTTGTTCGCGTGAATGATAAGCCTTAGTTGTTGTGGTATTTGTTGTTTAGTTTTTTTTTAATATTGGAAGCTTTCAAATGTACTTTCAAGTGCACTTTACTTTAGCTTGATAACTGAAAATGTATTTTAAAAAGGAAATGATGAGGTTAAACTATGAAGACGACATAATATTTGTAGAGATGTATAGCGTATAGTTGATATTTAATGCCATAAAAATGATTAGTTATTTTCAACGTGAACAATGTTCAACTCATAATGCAAATATAGCATAGATTAATATAATGTTCCTATTATCCCGAAATTTTAAGATTTCGGGATAATAATGTTTGGCCAGCATAATGGTTCCGAAAATAACTTCTTTGCCTATTTTGTAATTCAGAAATAACTTGAAAAAATAATTAGGACCGGATAATAATATTGTTGCGATTCTTAGGAACGGGAAATTTGAATGAATCATAATATTATAATACAGAAAAATAGGAATTATCATATTTCAGGTATTACATTACAGGATATGCCTTGCGGTTGGAGTCGCTATTGTGTTTTTTAATGATTTTTATTCTTATTTTTAACTTAGTACGAGTGTAGTTTTTATTTTAATAATTTCTGTTGATTGTTATTTTTGCTGTTATAAACCGTGTTTTTCTCGCATGTATATAACTATATATTTAACTTAAAAAGTTTAGTTAGTACATACGAGTTTCGTGCTAAAACTACTGAACAGTTTTTGATTTCTATTGGATTGACTTAAATGCAGTTGTATTTCTCGTAAATGTCATGTGGTAGACTACAAAAAGCGGATAAGAGTACGATCACATGTAATTACTTAAATAAAACATTCAGAATTGAACTAAACCTAAAATTACATTTCATTTCATATGGAGGTACCTATATATAGGTATATATTTATTTTATACCTATGTGTATATTGTATAAATGTTGAGAAATATCTATTTACGTACAGACAACCACTAGGCGCCCTTCGGGAACCACGTGACTATTTAAACCGATCGTAGAACATTCTAGCCTGTTTACACATGCTCCCGGGATACGGATCAGCTAAGGATTACCAGGATAAATGTCATAGATTTACATAGATATAATCGCTTGAGAATATCGCCCTACTGGCTCTGGTCGTGACTAAGGGTCTAGTTATATTGTATAGGGTGCGTTTGTATGTTTGGACGGGCTAATCTCGGAAATTATTTTTGTATGGAGTGATTTATCTGGTACGTGCTAACTATTAAATGATAATAATAAGTCGGCACCTACCTACTATGGCTAAAAAAATTGATGTGTTGGTTGTGAAATTTAATTCAATTGATTATCTTTTCTTCAAGAAAAGAAAGGCGATCTGTATAATATTCTGCAAAACGAACCCAGAACCATTCTTTTGTATTGTATTTATGAGCACGAAGTCAAGGATCTTAAAAAATAATTAATAATATGTAAGATAACTATACGGTTTTATTATAATAATCGTCCACACCACAGTCAATACCTACATGTAAAGTCGGCGTCATTACCGTCCATATACAAACGGACAATACAATTGTGTCCATAATTAGACAGTTAGCATTATTACTTCCTGAATGTTGGCACTAAATATGTCTAGATTGTAACTTGATTACTAAGCCTATATGGCTGTGTTATGCATTGGTTATTTAAATTATTATAAGGGCTGATTTTTCAATCCTTGGTTTAAACTTATTCGTCGAATTATGTATAAAACTACCATTTTAAAAACGTATTATAATTGCCCGTATTTGAAACTTTACGTAACATTTTAATATTATCGTGCAATACTTTATTGGACGGATAAGTTTTATCCAAGCATTGAAAATCGGCCCTAAAATGAATTAAATAATTTTCTGAAGTTAGATTTTACAGTGTTATAGATTTAGATATTAAAGAGTTCAAAATTTCGGGATAAACATTATGATGAATAAATCGCCTTAAAAGCTCTTTAATTTATATGAGTTATATATTATAGATACTATAAGTAATATCTTTTTGTGAATTCTTTTTTATGTTACAATTACTACAGCTGATAAATGTAGGTGAGTGCTTTTGAAGTGAAAACTTCTTTAGCGGCTTTGGGTATAAAATCTTAAACTCGTGGCCTGATCGAAAAAGCGTAAGACGGATGTTTTTTTTTTTAGCCCTTATACCTATTCCATGCGTATTTTTTTTTATAAATTATGGTGACTTTATATTTTCGATTCAGGAAACTGATGGTTCGATTTTATGCAAAATTCACGAACAGCTAAATATTTATTTGGAAAAGAATTAACAGGGGTTTTACGTATAAAATTAAATATGACAAATTTTTCGTTGCTAAATAAAATTCAATATTTATTTATGGATATAAAAAACTACATCCTGTTACATATAAGTATCATCTATGTATATAAATAAAGTATTACCATTTTATAAGATTTAGTAGAATAATCAGATTTCATGACTATTTTGTCTGTCCTTTTTCAGGTAATCAGTTTATTTGCCAGCCGACGGAACTTTGCATAAATAATAAAATAAAACGCCTTAAGGTGAGATGCTTATTTTATATATTTTGGTACAATCCATCCCACGACTATTACTTTTACTGAGATGGATTAAAATTTGTATTAAATTTTTATGTAGTTGGTATTATGTTCAACTTAACCGCCATGAAGTAAGTGAAGACATAAAAGTATGTACCTATATTATTGAGGAATCTTACTAAGATACTATTAGGTATACAATAGAATGAAGTGTATAAAATATTACTATTTCATCACCAAGAGAAAATTCGTTACAAATAAATGTTCAAAAAAAAGTTGAATTACTTTAACCGTTTTCGAATTTGTGTCTTATTAATAAACATAAGTAGTAAGTATTTTCGTAGAAATTATATTTATGCAGCTAGAACTCTATCATACAATATTACTTCTATATATAAAAATGAATCGCAAAATGTGTTGGTAAGCGCATAACTCGAGAACGGCTGAATCGATTTCGATAATTCTTTTTTTATTATATTCCTTGAAGTACGAGGATGGTTTTTATGTAGAGAAAACGTAAATATGTACCACGGGCGAAGCCGGGGCGGACCGCTAGTTTATGATAAAAATTACATAACCACTAACAATACAGCTTGAACTCTATCAAACAATATTACTCGATAAAAATTCGTTCTACATTATCAACAAACATTGACAGGTTAAAAGCTATTCGCAAGTTTTTGCAAAGCCGTCGAGATAAACCCTTATAAGCCTCAGCGTGATCTTCCTAGTTGCCGGGTTAACAAATCTCTTTTCTGAGAATTATTTATTAAAAGACCTTGTTTTGGATTAAACTTTCGTGAAAGTGTTATTATAATAATTGTTTTCGAGGTTTTTGTGTTTATACCAAAAGTTGAGCTTTATCATTTCAATTATTAATTAAATGAATGTGAATTTTGCGGAATGCTGTGTTATTAAATAGTGTATTATTTTACGTTTACACTAGCTGTGCCCCGCGGTTTTACCCGCATTGCTCTGTTCCTGTTGGTCTTAGCGTGATTATGTATAGCCTGTAGCCTTCCTCGATAAATGAGCTATCTAACACCGAAATAATTTTTCGAATCGGACCGGTAGTTCCTGAGATTAGCGCGTTCAAACAAACAAACTCTTTCGTTTTATAATATTAGTACCTATACCTAGATTGGTTTTTGGTATTGTTTTATATGATGCAATAATAATTGTGTTTCATTTTAAAAACTCGTCACGTAGTATCTTGGGAACGACTTGCAAGGAAGGCGCTTTTGAAAACGAATTCTAACTTTTATGATGGGTTTTGTTTGTTATGATAGGTTATGTAACTTCTTAATGGTTAAAATGTCAGTGTATGGAATATTGTTATCAGTTATAAATTATAATGTTATAGGGGGATTGTTTTCATATGAATGTAAATAAGTATAAATAAGGAATTACTGTTGTCGAATTGAAAATTTATTTTTTAGTTGCATATTGCGGGTTACTAGCTATGTTTAAGTTTTAATCTACCTACCTATATTTTAAAAATATACATGTGGAATTGTGTGTATTCGTGTGACGTTTTCACATAATTTTATTATTATGGAACTATTTTCAAATACCTAGTTCCATACTAAAAATGTAACATGTTTTATTTATACATCTGTATTTTTGAAAATGGTTATTTTTTAATTTTTTAGCAGTTAGGCTATGTATAATAATCACGACAATCTGTCGTGGGCGTTAACTACATACGAAATGATGACACAAGTTTCAACATTGTACTTAGCAAAAAATTGAGTAAACGTATTTATTATATATGTAATATGTATGTATGTTTCTCAAAAGCCGCCTACATTTGAGTGGGTGTTGAACTATGTGATTCGTATCGAGATGGCCGTGACTCGATATCGGTGAAAAATGTGTGTTTTATATGTATATTGCGATATATAGGATGTCCCAGCTCATGGAGTAAGGCGACGATTTTTGTGTCTTTGAATCTTGCCAAAGAAGTATCACTTCTGACACGTGTGCTCGGTACACACTTTTTATTTTCTATTAGATGAATTCTTAAGTTAAAAAAGCTTATAAAAAAGTTGTAATCGTTTTGGTGTTTAAGTATTTTTTACGTTAATCTATGTACATGCAAAAATATGTCCTTATGAGCTTAATACATTGACGATGGGACACCCTGTGTGTGTTTTTATCTTAGGTTACTATGAACTGCGAATTTTAAGATAAATCTCTGTTTGGTGGAAGAAAAATTGTATTGTTTATGCCGCGTGTCTTTGTGAGAGTGATTTTATCTTTAAATGGCTACTGTTTGTAATAAACTAGTGCGTGACTGATGGTGTGATTGAATATAAAGCCCACGTGCTATTCTAAACTACCTATCGTCCCGCCAAATTTTATCAAGATCCGCTCTACATTTTTGTCTCTAGCTAATCTTTTGAGCGATTTTTAGTTGAATTGTCAACTGTCGTAACCACTTCTATGCTTGAATTTTGCCCTTCAACTATTTCCCTTTGTAATCTCATCTAAATCAGTGCTGTGGTTTAGCCGGATTAAACAATAATACGCATGCGTTTATTACAGTATGTATAGTGTAACAACACAAACTTCGGTTACGTTGATAACCATCAAAATATCTTACAACAAACAATACAGAATTCAAAGCTTTTACTAAAATTAAAAATACTTAAATCGTTCCTAATTAACGAACACTACAGTTTTCGGGCACAATAAGTCCATTGAAAATTCAAGTAAAAATAACAAGCGGATCTTTCTAACCTAATTAAGTCAAGATTTTTTTAAACCAAGCTTTATAACTCGGTCAATATTTTACTTGCTTTTATGAAAATAACTAGATTTCCGCCCGCGGCTTCGTCCGCGTTTTCAAAGGAAAACCCGATTTCCGGGATAAAACCTATCCTATGTGTTAATCCAAGTAGGCTCTATATGTGTGCTAAATTTCATTGAAATCGATTCAGTAGTATTTGCGTGAAAGAGTAACAAACACACACACATCCTCACAAACTTTCGCATTTATAATATTAGTAGGATAGGATAGGATAGGATTTATAGCTTATGGGTAAGGTTATAGACATAGGTTTATGGATAACAGGATTTATAGTATCCATAAATGTACTTATACTCGCCGCCGATAGTGGTCTTATAGCTTGTTACCTTTTACTGTGGTTGCCTTGAAGAGAACACTAATAAGTGATAAGGCCGACAAATAAATTGTGCTTTTTCTGGTTTTTTTCTATAATACTAGTAAGATTTCCTGTTTGTACAATTATGTATATTTAAGTATTAAATTAAATAAATAAGTAATACACAAGGAACTTATAGCAACTACTACTATATACTATACTAACGTTACGATATATATCGTGATAACTGACGCAAGCTCGTTGAACAATGACGTCATCGATCATATTATAAGACAGTTACGGGCTGGTAAGGGTAATAATTTATAGCGAGGCTAGAAGCAGGTGCATTTCACAAATGTTGCAAGGGTAGATTTTCTTTATGTACAAGTATTTTATTACTATGTAGAGTGGTAGATTTTGTTTATATTAAAGTAAGTGATCGGATTTTTTTTCTTGGGCTGATACAACATCGAACCCTGGATTTTCTAGTATTATATCGAGGTTACTACTGGATCTTAGGAGGCGTAAAAAGTGTATCTATAATGTGGCGTAAATTACGTGTTTACGTGAAGTGGTTGCTTTCTATCAATTATTGTGTGTAAATGTTTTGCTTTTACCCAGTCCTGGTGTTTATACTTTGTGCAAAACTTATCATTTAAATCTTAATATTGATAATTGGAAATATTTTAATTTAGTCGAATTGAACCTTTAAAAGTAGTTTGAAATATACAGTTTGATTAATAGAAGAATATACTGTATGAAATGTTGATAAAAACCAATTAATTGTAAAGTGAAAAGCTATGTTTATTTATTTAATACCCTTTTGTTATATCTCGTGTTTTGAGGTTTGCAATAAATTAAAATGAACGATGTTTAAAAGGAACGTAACATCTTGTTACGAACAGCAATATCCGTGTTATATTGGAAGGTACATAACGCTGAGAGTGTTGCCATATCACCACTTTGCATAGCTTTTTATGTTAGTGCCACGTTGTGGCCAACCTTTGGTGCATTAATTTATAATCGTAGTAGATATTTTCAAAAAATTATTTTCATTTTGTTATTTTACGCTTTTCTTAATATTTTTTCTTGTTATTACTTAGTTATTATAAATTTCATATTATTCAAAAAATTCAATAATTTCTACACCTAATTCTATATTGAAATTATACGAAAATGAAGAGCTTCTTTTTTAATTTTTAAAATAAGTTTAAATGAGTAAAATAATTTTGCTTTATCCTACGTTATTACTGTGTTACTGTTATACCTAACTGTTTATAGGATTTACCAGGATATAGTTCATTCATAATGACGTCGCAAAGTGACTGC